>JAOVVI020017574.1:0-10578 GCA_028571085.2 Nepenthes alata | reverse complement strand
CTCTCCAGCACCGCGAGTGTCACTCCCAGCACCTCCAGTGTCACACCTAGCACCGCAACTGTCAGTCCCAGCACATCCAGTGTCACGCCCAGCACTGTGAGTGCCGCTCCCAGCACCCCTAGTGTCACGCCGAGACCGCCGTGTCACGACCAACACCTCCAACGTCGTCCCCAGCAACGCGATTGTCGATCCCAGCACCTCAGTGTCATGCCGAGCACAGCGAGTGTCACTCCCAGCACCTCCAGTGTCGCGCCCAGCACCACGAGTGTCCCTCCCAGCACCTCTAGTGTCACGCTCACCACCCTATGTGTCACTCGTAGCACCTGCAGTGTCACACCCAGCACCGCCAGTGTCGCACCCAGCACCTCTAGTGTCGCGCCCTGCACCACGAGTGTCACACCCAGCACCTCCAGGGTCGCACCCAGCACCGCGAGTGTCGCTCCCAGCTCCTCTAGCATCGCGCCCAGCACCGCAAGTGTCGCTCCCAACACCTCTAGTGTCACGCCCAGCACCGCGAGTGTCGCTCCTAGCACCTCCAGTGTCACGCAAAGCACTGCGAGTGTCGCACACAGCACCCCAAGTGTCATGCCCAGCACCGTGAGTGTCACTCCTAGCACCTCCAGTGTCGCGCCCAGCACTGCGAGTGTCGCTCCCTGCACCCCTAGTGTCACGCCCAGCACCGGCAGTGTCACGGCCATCACCTCCAGTGTCGTCCCCATCACCGCGAGTATCACTCCCAGCACCTCCAGCGTTGCGCCTAGCACCGCCAGTGTCGCTCCTAGCACCACCGGCGTTGCGCATAGCACATTCTTCGTCGCGCCCAGCACCCCGAGTGTCGCTCCCAGCAGCTTAGTGTCGTGCCTAGCACCGCGAGTGTAGCTCCCAGCACCTCCAGTGTTGCACCCAGCACTGTGAGAGTCGTTCCCACCACCTCTAGTGTCGCACCCAACACCGCCAGTGTCACGGCCAGCACCTCCAGTGTCATCCCCAGCACCGTGAGTGTCGCTCCCAGCACCTCCAGTGTCACGCACAGCACAGCGAGTGTCACTCCCAGCACCTCCCGTGTTACGACCAGCACCCCGAGTGTCCCTCCCAACACTTGCAGTGTCGTACCCAGCACCCTGATTGTCATCCCGGCACCTGCAGTGTTGCAACCAGCACCTCCAGTGTCGCGCCAAGCACTGCAAGTGTCGCTCCCAGCTCATCCAAGGTCGCGCCCAAGACCGCGAGTGTCACTGCCAGCACCTCTAGCATCGCGCCCAGCACCACTAGGGATGCTCCCAGCACCTCTATGGTCTCCCCCAGCACCACGAGTGTCACTCCCAACACCTCCAATGTCGCGCCCAGCACCCCGAGTGTCACTTCCAGCACCTCCAATGTCCCACCCAGAACCGCCAGTGTCGCTCACAGCACCTCCAGTGTCGAGCCTAGCACTGCGAGTGTTGCTCCGAGCACCTGTAGTGTCGCGCATAGCCCATCAAGTGTCGAACCCAGCACCTCCAGTGTCCCGCCCAGCACCCCAAGTGTGAGTCCTAGCTCCTCTAGTGTCGCACCAAGTATCGCACCCAGCACCTCCAGTATCGCACCCCGCACCACCAGTGTCTCACCCAACACCTCCAATGTCACACCCAACACCACGAGTGTCACTCCCAGCACCTCCAGTGTTGTGCCCAGCACCGCAAGTATCGCTCCCAACACCACCAGTGTCGCGCCCAGCACCCCGAGTGTCGCTCGCATCACATACCGTGTAGCACCTAGCAACGCCAGTGTCGCACCCAGCACCTCCAGTATCATGCCTAGCACCGCGAGTGTCTCTCCGAGCACCTCCAGTGTCGTGCGCAGCACCGCCAATGTCGCGCCCAGCACATTATCTGTCGCTCCCAGCACCTCGAGTGTTGCTCCATGCACCTCCAGTGTCGCGCCCAGCACCGCCATTGTCGCTCCCAGCACCCCTAGTGCTGCGCACAGTACCGCGAGTGCCGCTCCAATCACCCCCAGTGTCACACCCAGCATCGCGAGTGTCGCTCCCAGCACCTCCAGTGTCGCGCCGACCACCACCAGTGTCACTGCCAGCTCCTCTAGTGTCTTGCCCAGCACCGCGAGTGTCGCTCCCAGCACCTCCAGGGTCACCCCCAGCCGTGCGAGTGTTGCTCCCAGCACCTCCAGCTTCGCACCTAGCACCACCAGTGTCGCTCCAAGCACCTCCAGTGTCACCCCCAGCACCGCGAGTTTCACTCCCAACACCTCCAATGTCGTGCCCAGCTCCGCGAGTGTTGCTTCCAGCACGTCTAGTGTCGCGCTCAGCCCAACCATTGTCGTTCCCAGCACCTCCAATGTCGTGCCCAGCGCAGCGATTATCACTCCCAGCAACTCCTGCATCGCGCGCAGCACAGCGAGTGTCACTCCCAGCACCTCTAGTCTCACGCCCAGCACCCCGAGTTTCACTCCCATCACCTCAAGTGTTGCACCTAGCACCCCGAGTGTCGCTCCCAGCACCTCCAGTATCACGCCCATCACCGCCAGTGTTACACCCAGCAACTCCTGTGTCACGCCGCGCACCGCGAGTGTCACTCCCAGCACCTCCAGTGTCGTTCCTAGCACCGTGTGTGTCTCTCCCAGAACCTCCAGTGTCACGGCCAGCACCCCAAGTGACACTCCTAGCACCTCCAGTGTCGCACCCAGCACCCCGAGTGTTGCTCGCAGCACATCAAGAGTCCCCCCCAGCAATGCCAGTGTCGAACCCAGCACCTCCAGTGTCGTGCCCAACACCGCGAGTGTCTCTCCCAGCACCTCCAATGTCGCGCCCAGCACCCTGAGTGTCGCTCCAAGCACCTCCAGTGTTGCTCCCAGGACCGTGAGTGTCCCTCCCAGCACCTCCTTTGTCGCACCCAGCACCGCAAGTGTCCCTCCCATTAGCTCCAGTGTCTAGCCCATCACCGCTAGTGTCGCTCCTAACACCTCCAGTGTCATGCCCAGCACCCCGAGTGTCGCTTGCAGCACCCCCAGTGTCGCACCTAGCAACGCCAGTGTCGCACCCAGCACCGTCAGTGTCGCTGCCAGCACCTCCAGTGTCGTGCCCAGCACCGCCAGTGTCACTCCCAGCAGCTCCAGTGTCACCCCCAGCACCGCCAATGTAGCTCCCAACTCCGCTAGTGTCGCGTCCAGCACCGCCAGTCTCACTTCTAGCACCTCCAGTGTCGCCCCTAGCACCGCCTGTGTCGCTCCCAGCACCTCCAATGTTGCGCCCAGCACCCCGAGTGTAGCTCCCAGCACCTCCTGTGTCACTCCCAGCACCCCGAGTGTTGCTCGCAGCACCGCCAGTGTCGCGTTCAGTACCCTGAGTTTTGCTCGTAGCACTGCAAGTGTCGCACCCAGCACCTCCAGTGTCGTACCAAATTTTCCTACTGAAAATGATTTTTTGCACATTTTTTACCATCTATAATTGGACTTACGATCTCTTCCCAAACTCAAATGACGTTGCTATTACATCTGCATTTTTCTTCACAACTTATGGTAATTTTTTAAAAGAAAACCTTGTCATTCGGATAAGTTTTTGACGGACTTATTAATTTGACACCACTTTTCCTACTGAAAAAGAATTTTTGCGCATTTTTTATCCTCAAAAATTTGAGGTACAATCCCTTCCTGAACTCAAATCGCGATGCCAATACATCTGAATTTTCTACACAACTTATGCTAATTTTCAAAAAAAATGCTCGTCATTCGGACTGGTATTGATAGAGTAATTAATTTAACTCTAATTTTTCTACTGAAAATGGATTTTTGCGTATTTTTTACAAACAATAATTTGACTTTCTATCCCTTCCCGAGCTCAAATCGTGATTCCAATACATCTAAATTTTTGTCACAACTTATGATATTTTTTGAAAGGAAAAGCTCATCATTCGGACAAGCCTTGACAGAGTTATTAATTTTCAAAGTTGCACGGCATTTGAGAAAATATTAAAATATCTTCCCGTTGTCGAAAAATCTCAAGATTTTGTTTTAAGCTACTACTAATTTTTATCTTTCTAATAAAAGAAACATCACCTAAAAATATTGCCGATAACTACAAAATACCCCATTATGAAAGTTCGGAGGGTCCAATGTTTACTCATGCTAAGGCCAAAATGGCCCAGAAGCCTCTATATGGGGGAGCTGCTTCGCTGCTGGGGCGTGTCAATGCTGACACCCACACATGTCACCAAGGCACACCGTGCATGGTGCCACGTCATCCGTGTTGGTCATACGTGCTCTGAAACATTGTGATTTCATCGCCCGGGCTTCCATGTGCTCGGCGTATCCCGGTGGTGCACTCGGTTTGTCCCGTCTATCGTCGCTTCGATGAAGATGCACGTCGGTATTCCATGCATTGCACTGTGTGACCCATGTCGCTCCTACATGATTTGCCCCACCATGATTTCTTCGCCCGGGTTTCCCCCCGGTGCGTATCGATTGTGTGCTCGGGTTGTCGCAACTATCAGTGTAGCGCTGGATACACACGTCGGCATGCCTTGCATGGCGATTCGTGTGTCGTGCTGTTCATATGTGGTTCACCACGACATGATTTCGGGTCCCGGGCATCAATGGGTTAGATACGTGTCGGTCTCGGGTTGTCCCATCTATCGGTGTTTTGCTGGAAGTGCAAGTCGGCGTGCCATGCATGGCGTCTTGTGTGCCGTGTTGTTAGTAAATGTTTCTCCACACAACGACTCCGCACCATGGGTGCCCATGCATTCAGACTGTGTCGCCCATACTCTCTGGCTGTCCCATCTGTTGGTGCTTTGCTGCAGGTGCAGGTCAGCATTACATGCATGGTGCTGCATGTGCCGCATTGTTCGTACGTGTTTTGGTAAGCAATGATTTCGCAGCATGGGTTCCATGCATTCCGTGCTTTCTCACTGCATGCTCGGGTTGTCCCATCTCGGGTTGTCACGTCTAGCGGTGCTCATAAGGGAACTCAGCTGGCTATTTTTGTCGGCATTAAAACTCGCTTGCGGGGTCGGCTGCCGAGGCTGAGTGAGCATACACGATAGCGCGTGAGCAGTGGATGGCTTGTGTGGGTCATCGGGCTCTTTCTCTATGTGTTGAACCGGGCGCACACGTGCCTTTGACGGAATTATTAATTTAACACCACTTTTTCTACTGAAAATACATTTTTGCACATTTTTTATCCTCAATAATTTCACGTACGATCCCTTCCCAAACTCAAATCGTGATGCCAATACATCTAAATTTTCTTCACAACTTATGCTAATTTTTGAAAAAAAACCTCGTCATTCGGACAGGTATTGACGGAGTTATTAACTCACTAATTTTCCTATTGAAAATGAATTTGTGCACATTTTTTACCCTCAATAATTGGACTTACGATCCCTTCCCGAACTCAAATCACGACGCCAATACATCTGAATTTTCTTCACAACTTATGCTAATTTTTGAAAAATAGCTTGTCATTCAGACCGGTATAGATGGAGTTATTAACTTAACACTAATTTTCCTACTGAAAATGGATTTTCGTGCATGTCACCTAGGCACGCCGTGCATGGTGCCACGTGTTCTGTGTCTCTCATACGTGTTCAGAAACGTCATGATTTCACCGCCCGAACTTCCATGCGCTCAGCGTATCCCGGTGGTGCGCTTGGTTTGTCCTGTCTATCGTCACTTCAATGAAGAGGCACGACGGCATGCCGTGCATTGCGCTGTGTGACACGTGTCGATCCTATGTTATTTGCCCTGCAACGATTTTGTCACCTGAGTTTTTCCCCCGGTGCGTATTGATTGTGTGCTCGGGTTGTCTCGATTATCAGTGTAGCACTGCATGCGCATGTCGACATGTCTTACATGGCAGTGCGTGTGTCGTGATGTTCATACGTGGTTCACCGCAGCATGATTTTAGGTCCCGGGCTTCATTGGGTTAGATACATGTCGGTCTCGGGTTGTCCCATCTATCGGTGCTGGGTGCATTACATGCATGGTGCTGCATGTGCCACGTTGTTCATACGTGTTTTTCCAAGCAATGATTTCGCGGCATGGGTTCCATGCATTCGGTGTTTTCTCACTGCATGCTTAGGTTGTCCCATCTCGGGTTGTCACGTCTAGCGGTGCTCATAAGGGAATTCGGTTGACTATTTTCGTTGGCATTAAAACTCGCTTGCAAGGTCGGCTGCCAGGGCTTGATTGAGAGTACGTGATGGCATGTGAGCAGTAGTGGGCTTGTGTGGGACTTCGGGCTCTTCATCTACGCCTTGAACCGGGCGCACACGTGCCTCTCATGGAGTTATTAATTTAATACCACTTTTTCTATTGAAAACTAATTTTTGCACATTTTTTATCCTCAATAATTTGACTTACGATCCCTTCTCGAAGTCAAATCACGATGCCAATAAATCTGAATTTTCTTAACAACTTATGCAAATTTTTGAAAAAAAAAAGCTCGTCATTCGGATAGGTATTGACGGAGTTACTAACTTAACACTAATTTTCTTACTAAAAACGGATTTTCGCGCATTTTTACCCTCAATAATTGGACTTACGATCCCTTCCCGAACTCAAATCGTGACGCCAAAACATCTAAATTTTCTTCACAACTTATGCTAATTTTTTTTAAAAAAGCTCATCATTCGGACATGTATTGACGGAGTTATTAACTTAACACTAATTTTCCTACTAAAAACGGATTTTCCAGCATTTTTTACCCTCAATAGTTGGACTTACGATACCTTCCCGAACTCAAATCGCGATGCCAATACATCTGAATTTTCTTCACAACTTATGCTAATTTTTGAAAAGAAAAGCTCGTCATTCGGACAAGTATTGATGGAGTTGTTAATTTAACACCACTTTTCCTATTAAAAACAGATTTTTGCACATTTTTTGCCATCAATAATTGGACTTACGATCCCTTCCCAAACTCAAATCGCGATGCCAATACATTTGAATTTTCTTCAAAACTTATGCTAATTTTTGAAAAGAAAAGCTCATCATTTGGACAAGTTTTGACGGAATTATTAAATTTTAAATTTGCACGACGTTTGAGAAAATATTAAAATATCTTCACGTAGTTAAAAAAATCTAAAATTTTATTTTAATATGCTACTAATTTTTATCTTTCTAGCAAAAAAAATCACCTTAAAATGTTGCCGGCAACTACAAAAAACCCCATTGTGAAAGTTGGGGGGTCCAATGTTTACTCTTGCCAAGGCCAAAAAGGCCGAGAAGCCTCTATATGGGGGAGATGCTTTCCTGCTGGGGCGTGTCGACGCTGCCGCCAGCGCATGTCACCCAGGCATGCCGCGCATGGTGCAGCGTGTTCGGCGTTGCCCATACGTGTTCCAAAATGCCGTGATTTCATCGCCCGGGCTTCCATGCGCTCGGCGTATCCCGGTGGTGCGCTCGATTTGTCCCGTCTATTGTCGCTTCGATGAAGATGCATGTCGGAATGCCATTCATCGTGTTGTGGCCCGTGTCACTCCTACTTGGTTTGCCCCGCCATGATATCGTCACTCGGGTTCGCCTCCGGTGCATATCGATAGTGTGCTCGGGTTGTCCCGACTATCAGTGTAGCGTTGCATGCACATGTCAGCAAGCCTTGCATGGCAATGCATGTGTCGTGACAGTCATACGTGGTTCGCCACGGCATGATTTCAGGTCCAGGGCTTCAATGGGTTCGATACATGTCAGTCTCGGGTTATTCCATCTATCGGTGTTTTATTGCAAGTCCAAGTCAGCGTGCCATGTAGGGCGCTTTGTGTGCCATGTTGTTCGTACGTGTTTCTCCACCGTACAACTTTTTGGCATGGGTGCCCATGCATTCAGTACGTGTCGTGCATGCGCTCGGGCTATCCCATCTGTCCTTGCTTTGCTGCAGGTGCAAGTCGGCATTACATGCATGGTGCTGCATGTGCCATGTTGTTCGTTCGTGTTTTGCCATGCAATGATTTTGCGGCTTGGGTTCCATGCATTCGATGCTTTCTCCCGGCATGCTCGGGTTGTCCCGTCACGGGTTGTCACATCTAGTGGTGCTCATAAGGGAACTCAGCTGGCTGATTTGGATGTCGTTAAAACTCGCTTGCGGATCGGCTGCCGGGGCTCGAGTGAGTGTACGCGATGGCGTGTGAGCAGTGTTGGGGTTATGTGGGTCGTTGGGCTCTTCGTCTACGCGTTGAACCGGGCACACATGTGCCTCTTCACCGAAAGGCCGTGATCTCTGGGCCTTGGTTGTTGTGTGTTTTCCTGTGACGCATACCCGTTAGAAGGAATTTATCATGTTCAGCTCCCTTGTCGCGCCGGTCACTTGTCCGGCGTAGCGGCACAAGTGTCGCGCCGGCACCTTTAGTGCTGCACCCAGCGTGTCACAGCACGGTCCCTTGTAGCGCCCGACAGTGCATTTGTTGCAGCCCAGCAGCGCTTGTGTCGTGCATAGAAGTGCATGTTGCGTGGCACTGCAGTGACCTTATCGCGTGTAGCAGCGCTGCTGTCGCGTCCAGCACACCTAGTGTCACACCAGCACTGCCGGTGTCGCACCCTGTGTCGCGCCCAACGCCATCCGTTTCGCTTCCAGCATGTCCTAACGCACTTGTTGGGTCGAGTAGCGCCGGTGTCGCACCCGTTCCGGTCCCTCGTCGCATCTGTCCCTTGTCACGCGTAGCGGCACCCTTGTTGCTCGTAGCAGCACAATTGTCGCACCCAGTGCGTCCAAGCATGGTCCCTTGTCGCGCCATCAGCGCTTGTGTTAGGCTAGCTGCACCGGTGTTGTGGCCCTACATCGACCTCGTCGCGTGCGGCAGTGCTACTCGACCAGCACAGCCAGTGTCACTCCCAGCGTGTCCCAATGCTGCCCATGTCACCCCCAGCAACGCAACTGCCATGTCAAACAGTGCCAGTATCGCGGCCAGTGACTCGCCAAGCACGCCAAGTGTTGCACCCGGTGTGTCCGGTGTTGCTCGTGTCGAGCCCGGCACTGGCCTTGTCATGACCGGCAGCACCGGTGTTGTGTCTGTGCCTGTCCCTCATCGCGCCTAGTGCCATTGTTGTCCGCCTAGTGTGTCCCAGCGCTGCCAGTGTCACCCCTAGCACCACCGGTGTTGCACCCAGCAGCCCCGATGTTGCCCCAGTTGTGTCCCCGCGCTGCTCGTGTCGCCCTCAGCAATGCCCCTGTCGCACCAAGCAGCGCTCTTCTCGCGACTAGCAGCCCTGGTGTCGTGCCCAGAAGTGCATGTGTCGCGCCTCTGCGGCTACCTTGTCACGTGCAGCAGCGTTGCTGTTGCGTCCAGCACAGCCATTGTCGCTCCTAGCACTGCTGGTATCGCACCGAGTGTCGTCTCAGCGCAACCAGTGTCGCTCCCAGCGTGTCCCAGCACTTCCCTTGTCGCTCCCTACGTGCCCCCGCAACATCCCGCTGCTCCCTTGTCGCGCCCAACAGTGCCCGAGACATGTCAATGTCGTTCCCCCCATTGCCTATGTCATGCCCAGCGTGCACCCGCGGTGCCCTTTTTGCGCCCAGGTCGACACGGAGGCTTTACAAAGCCTTCTTTGCCGTGTCGATCATTTCGGCATTGCCCTTGTCGCGCCGGTGTCGTGCCAGGGCCGGTCCCTTGTCGCTCCCCGCATGCTATTGTCGCGCCCTGCACCGCTAGTGTCAGTCCCAGCACCTCCAGTGTCGCGCCCAGCACTGCCAGTGTCGCTCCCTGCACCTCTAGTGTCGCGCCCAGCACCGCCAGTGTCGCACCGAGCATGTCCAGTGTCGCGCCCAGCGCGTCCCAGCATTGCCTATGTTGCCCCCAGGTGCGCCCGGTTCGATACGAAGGCTTTGCAAAGCCTTCTTTGCCGTGTCGATCATATCGGCATGCCGTTCCCAACGACATGGCATGTCACCAGTGATGCTTTCCCGTCCCCGTATTTTGCCCGCTCTCGGCACAGCCCGAATTTATGGAGTATCGTGTGACATCATTATGACTTGTCTCGCCAACGCATGTGATCTCGGGGTAGACATCTTCCGGCAATACGTCGCCCATCTTTTTGTAAATATCATCCCAATAATCTTGCCCCCAACTCTACAGGCATGCTTTAAATAGGAAAACACCACTTTTTTCTACTGAAAACGGATTTTTGCGCACATTTAATCCTCAATAATTGGACTTACGATCCCTTACCAAACTCAAATCGCGATGCCAATACATGAAAATTTTCTTCACCACTTACGCTACCTTTTGAAAATAGAAGCTCGTCATTCGGACTAGTCTTGACGGAGTTATTAATTTAGTACCATTTTTTCTACTGAAAACGGATTTTTGCGTATTTTTTACTCTCAATAATTGGACTTACGATCCCTTCCCTAACTCAAATCGCGATGCCAACACATCTAAATTTTCTTCACAACTTATGCTAATTTTTTAAAAGAAAATCTCATTATTCGGACAAGTCTTGACGGAGTTATTAATTTAACACCCCTATTCCTACAAAAAATGGATTTCTGCACATTTTTTGCCCTCAATTATTAGACTTACGATCCCTTCCCGAACTCAAATCGTGATGCCAATACATCTAAATTTTCTTCACAACTTATGCTAATTTTTG
>JAOVVI020017572.1:0-10579 GCA_028571085.2 Nepenthes alata | reverse complement strand
AAAAGCCATCATAGTTTTTCTCAAAACGCGTCCACCAGGGAAAGGGATACCCAGCACCTTTAAGTGAATTGTTTCCCCTTTTTAAAGCCGATGTGTGACATTACCCTACATGGCACGACCCTGTATCTGATACAATCAGGGACCATCGTGGATACTGTCCTCTTTGGGCCTGGAAGCCTCCACGATTTTTCTCAAAATTTTCCACCAGGGAAAGGGATATCTAACACCTTTAAGAGAATCGTTCCCCTCTTTAAAGCCGATGTGGGACATTGCCCTACATGGCACGACCCTGTCTCCGATACCATCAGGGACCATCGTGGATATTGTTCGCTTTGGCCCTAGAAGCCCTAACGATTTTTCACAAAATGCGTCCACAAAGGAAAGGGATACCCAGCGCCTTTAAGTGAATCATTTCCCTTTTTAAAGTCGATGTGGGACATTGCCTTAGATGGCACGACCCAGTCTTTGATACCATTAGGGACCATCGTGGATACTATCCGCTTTGGGCCTAGAAGCCCTCACGATTGTCCTCAAAACGTGCCCACTAGGGAAAGGGATACCCAGCGCCTTTATGTGAATCGTTCCCCTTTTTTTGAAGCCTGTGTTGGACATTGCCCTATATGGCATGGCCCTGTCTCTGATTTAATCAGGGACCATTATGGATACTGTCCGCTTTGGGCCTGGAAGCCCATACGGATTACCTCAAAATGTGTCCACCAAGGAAAGGGATACCCAGCACCTTTAAGCGAATCGTTACCCCATTCCAAAGCCGATGTAGGACATTGTCCTACACGGCATGGCCATGTCTCTGATACCATCAGGTACCATCGTGGATACTGTCCGCTTTGGGCCTAGAAGCCCTTATGATTTTCTTAAAAATGCGTCCACCAAGGAAAGGGATACACAGCGCCTTTAAGCAAATCGTTCCCCCTTTCCTTAGCCGATGTGGGACATTGCCCTACAAGGCACAACCCTGTCTCTGATACCATCAGGGACTATTGTGGATATTGTCTGCTTTAGGACTAGAAGCCCTGACGGTTTTTCTCAAAATGCGTCAACTAGGGAAAGGGATACCCTGTGCCTTTAAATGAATCGTTCCCCTTTTCCGAAGCCAATGTGGGAGATTCCCTACATGGTATGGCCCAGTCTCTGATACAATCAGGGACCATAGTTGAAACTGTCTGCCTTGGGCCTGGTAACCCTCACGATGTTTCTCAAAATGCGTCCACCAGGGAAAGGGATTTCCAATGCCTTTAAGCGAATTATTCCCCCTTTTTAAAGCCGATGATGGACATTGCCCTACATGGCACGACCCTATCTCTGATGCCATCAGGAACCATCGTAGATATTGTCCGCTTTGGGCCTGGAAGCCCTTATCATTTTTATCCAAACGCATCCACAAGGAAAGGGATTCCCAGCGCCTTTAAGCGAATCGTTCCCCCTTTGCAAATCCGATGTGGGACATTGCCCTACATGGCACGCCCCAGTCAGTAATTCCATCAGAGACCATTGTGAATATTGTCCGCTTTAGTCCTAGAAGCCCTCACAGTTTTCCTCAAAACGCATCCACAAGGGAAAGAGATACCCAGCACCTTTAAACGAATTGTTCCTCTTTCCAAAGCCGATGTGGGACATTGCCCTACATGGCACGGCCGTTTCTCTGATTGAATCAGGGACAATCGTGGATATTGTCCGCTTTAGGCCTGGAAGTCCTCACAGTTTACCTCCAAATACGTCCATGAGGAAAGGGAAATCTAGCGCCTTTAAGCGAATCGTTCCCTCTTTCGAAAGCCAATGTGGGACATTGCGCTATATGGCAAGGCCACGTCTCCGATACCATCAGGGACCATCGTGGATACTGTCCGCTTTGGTTGTAGAAGCCCTCACGGTTTTCCATAAAATACGTCCACCAAGGAAAGGGACACCCAGCGCCTTTAAGCGAATCATTTCCCCTTTCGAAAGCCAATGTGGGACATTGCCCTACATGTCACGGCCCTATCTCTGATACCAACAGGGACCATCGTGCATACTGTCCGCTTTGGGCCTGGAAGCCCTCACGGTTTACCTCCAAATTTGTCAACTAGGGAAAGGGATACCCAGCACCTTTAAGCGAATCGTTCCTCATTTTAAAGCCGATGTGGGACATTGCCCTACATGGCATGACCCTGTGTCCGAAACCATCAGGGACCATCGTGGATACTCTTCGCTTTAGGCCTAGAACCCCTCACGGTTATCCTCAAAATGCGTCCCCCAGGGAAAGGGATACCCAGCGACTTTAACTGAATCGTTCCCCCTTTTTCAAGCCGATGTAGGACATTGCCCTATATGGCACGACCCTATCTCTAATACCATCAGGGACCATCGTAGATACTGTCCGCTTTGGGCTAAGAAGCTCTCATGGTTTTCCTTCAAACGCGTCAACGAGGAATGGGATACCCAGCGACTTTAAGCAAATCGTTCCCCCTTTCTAAAGCCGATGTGGGACATTGCCCTACATGGTACGACCGTGTCTCTGATTCAATCAGGGACCATCGTGGATATTGTCAGCTTTGGGCCTGGAAGTCCTCACGGTTTTCCTTAAAATGTATCCACCAAGGATAGGGATACCCAGCCCCTTTAAGCAAATCAATCCCCCTTTCCAAAGACGGTGTGAGACATTACCCTACATGGCAATGCCCTGTCTCTGATACCATCAGGGACAATTGTGGATACTGTCTGCTTTGGGCCTGGAAGCCCTTACGATTTTTCTCAAAATGCGTCCACCAAGGAAAGGGATACCCAGCGTCTTTAAGCGAATCGTTCCCCCATTCCAAAGTCGATGTGGGACATTGCCCTACATGGCACGGCCACATCTCTGATACCATCAGATACCATCGTGGATACTGTCCACTTTGGGCCTGGAAGCCCATATGGTTTTCCTCAAAATGCGTCCACCAAGGAAAGGGATATCTACCGCCTTTAAGCAAATCGTTTCCCCTTTTCAAAGATGATGTGGGACATTTCCCTACATGGCACGGCCCTGTCACTGATAACATCAGGGATCATAGTGGATGTTGTCCGCTTTGGTCCTGGAAGCCCTCACGGTTTGTCTCAAAATTTATCCACCAGGAAAAGGGATACCCAGCGCCTTTAAGTGAATCGTTCCCCATTTCAAAATCGATGTGGGACATTGCCCTACATGGCACGACCCTGTCTCTGATACCATTAAGGACCATGGTGAATACTGTCTGCTTTAGGCCTAGAAGCCCTCACGATATTCCTCAAAATGCGACCCCCAGGGAATTGGATACCCAGCGCCTTTAAGCTAATCGTTCCCCCTTTTCCAAGCCGATGTCAGATACTGCCCTACATGGCACGGCCCTGTCTCTGATACCATCGGGAACTATCGTGGATACTATCCATTTTGGGCCTAGAAGTCCTCACAGTTTTCCTATAAACGCTTCTATGTGGAAAGGGATACCCACGCGATTAAGCCAATCGTTCCCCTTTACAAAGTCGATGTGGGATATTGCCATACACGGCACACGCCTGTTTATGATTCCATCAGAGTCCATTGTGGATACTATCCGCTTTGCACCTGGAAGCCCTCATTGTTGTCCTCCAAACACGTCCACCAGGGAAAGAGATACCCAATGCCTTTAAATGAATTGTTCCCCTTTCCAAAGCCGCTGTGGGACATTTCTCTACTTGGCATGGCCCTATCTCTGATACAATTAGGGACCATTGTCGATACTATCCGCTTTGGGCCTAGAAGGCCTCATGGTTTTTCTTCAAAATGCGTCCACCAAAGAAAGGGATACCCAGCGCCTTTAAGCGAATCATCCCCCCTTTCCAAAGCCGATATGGGATATTGCGATACATACCACGACCCTATCTCTGATACTATCAGGGACCATTGTGGATACTTTTTACTTTGGGCTTGGAAGACCTTACGATTTTCCTCAAAATGCGTCCTAGGGGGAAAGGGATAACCAGCGCATTTAAGGGAATCATTCCCCTTTCCAATGCCGATGTGGGACACGCCCTACATGGCACGGCCTTGTCTCCAATACCATCAGGGACCATCATGGAAAATGTCTGATTTTAGCCTGGAAGCCCTTACGATGTTTCTCAAAATGCGTCCACCGGTGAAAGGGATACCTAGCGCCTTTAAGCAAATCATTCCCCTTTTTTAAAGCCCATGTGGGACATTGCCCTACATGGTATGACCCTATCTCTGATTCCATCACGAACTATTGTGGATACTGTCTGCTTTGGGCCTGGAAGCCCTCACGGTTTTGCTCCAATCGCGTCCACGAGGAAAGGGATACCCAGCACCTTTAAGCGAATCGTTCCCTCTTTGTAAAGCCGATGCGGGACATTGTCCTATATGGCACACCCGTATCTCTGATTCCATTAGAGACCATTGTTGATACTGTCCGCTTTGGGCCTGGAAGCCCTCACGATTTTCCTCAAAATGCGTCCACTAGGGAAAGGGATACCCAGCTCCTTTAAATGAATTGTTCCCCTTTCCAAAGCCGATGCGGGACTTTACCCTACATGGCACGGCCCTGTAACTGATACAATCACGGACCATTGTGGATACTGCCCGCTTTGGGCCTGGAAGCCCTCACGATTTTCCTCAAAATGCATGCACTAATGAAATGGATACCCAGTACATTTAAGTGAATCATTCCCCTTTTCAAACCCGATGTGGGACATTGACCTCCTTGGCACAGCGCTGTCTCTGATACCATCAGGGACCATCGTGGATATTGTCTGCTTTGGGCCATCAGGCCCTCACAGTTTTCCTCAAAACGCGTCCACTGGAGAAAAGGATACCAGTGCCTTTAAGCGAATCGTTCACCATTTCCAAAGCTGATGTGGAACATTGTCTTACATGGCACGGCCCTGTCTCTGATACCATCAGGGACCATCATGGATACTGTCAGCTTTGGGCCTGGAAGGTCCCACAATTTTTCTCCTAACGCGTCCATGAGGAAAGGGATATCCAGTACATTTAAACGAACTGTTTCCCTTTTCCAAAGCCAATGTGGGCCATTGCCCTACATGGCATGGCCCAGTCTCATATACAATCAGGGACAATCGTTGAAACTATCCGCCTTAGGCCTAGTATCCCTCACGATGTTTCTCAAAATGCGTCAACCATGGAAGGAGATTCCCAGCATCTTTAAGCGAATCGTTCCCCCTTTTTAAAGCCGATGTGGGACATTGCCCTACATGGCACGACCCTGTCTCTGATACCATCAGGAACCATCATAGATACTGCCCGCTTTGGGCTTGTAAGCCCTCATGGTTTTCCTCCAAATGCTTCTGTGGGAAAAGGGATTCCCAGCGCCTTTAAGCGAATCGTTCCCCCATTGCAAATCCGTTGTGGGACATTGCCCTACATGGCACCCCCAGTCACTGATTCCATCAGAGACCATTGTGGATAATGTCCGCTTTGGTCCGGGAAGCCATCACAGTTTTCCTCAAAATGCATCCACAAGGGAAAGAGATACACAGCGCCTTTAAACGAATTATTCCCTTTTCCAAGCCGATGTGGGACATTGCCCTACGTGGCACAGCCCTGTCTCTGATACCATCATGGACCATTATGCATACTATTCTCTTTGGGCCTGGAAGCCCTCACAATTTTCCTCCAAATACGTCCATGAGGAAAGGGATATCTAACGCCTTTAAGCGAATCGTTCCCCCTTTCGAAAGCCGATGTGGCACATTGCCCTACATGGCACGGCCCTGTCTCTGACACCGTCACGGACCATCATGGATACTATCCGCTTTGGCCTTGGAAGGCCTCACGGTTTTTCTCAAACTTCATCCATTAGGAAAAGGGATACCTAGAGCCTTTAAGCGAATCGTTCCCCTTTTTAAAGCCGATGTGGGACATTGCCCTACATGGCACAACCCTGTCTCCGATACCATCAGGGACCATCGTGGATACTGTCCGCTTTAGGCCTAGAAGCCCTCATGATTTTCCTCAAAATGCGACCCCCAGGGAAAGGAATATCCAGCGTCTTTAAGCGAATTGTTTCCCCTTTTTCAAGCCGATGTCAGATATTGTCCTACATGGAACGGCCCTGTCTCTGATACCATCAGGAACTATCATGGATACTGTCCATTTTGGGCCTCTAAACCCTCACAATTTTCCTATAAACCCGTCTATGAGGAAAGGGATACCCAGCACCTTTAAGCGAATCGTTCCCCCTTTACAAAGCCGATGTGGGACATTTCCATACACGACACGCCCCTATTTCTGATTCCATCAGAGTATATTGTGGATACTGTCTGCTTTATGCCTGGAAGCCCTCATGGTTGTCCTCAAAACACGTCCACTAGGGAAAGAGATACCCAGCGCCTTTAAAGGAATTGTTCCCCTTTCCAAAGCCGCTGTGGGATATTTCCCTACATGGCACGACCCTGTCTCTAATACCATCAGGGACCATTGTGGATACTGCCCACTTTGGGCCTAGATGCCCTCATAGTTTTCCTCAAAATGCATCCACCATAGAAAGGGATACCCAGCGCCTTTAAGTGAATCGTCCCCCCTTTCCAAAGCTGATGTGGGAAATTACCATACATGCCACGGCCCTATCTCTGATACCATCAGGGACCACTGTGGATACTTTCCGCTTTAGGCTTGGAAGACCTTACAATTTTTCTCAAAATGTGTCCATCTGGTAAAGGGATAACTAGCACCTTTAAGCGAATCGTTCCCATTTCCAAAGCCGATGTGGGACATCACCCTACATGGCATGGCCCTGTCACTGATACAATCAGGGACCATTGTGCATACTGTCCACTTTGGGCCTGGAAGTCCTCACGGTTTTCCTCAAAATGCATCGACTAGTGAAATGGATACCCAGCGCATTTAAGCGAATTGTTCCCCTTTCCAAACCCGATGTGGGACATTGACCTCCATGGCACGGCGTTGTCTCTGATACCATCAGGGACCATCGTGGATATTGTCTGCTTTGGGCCATTAGGCCCTCACGGTTCACCTCAAAATGCATCCACCAGAGAAAGGGATACTAGCACCTTTAAGCAAATCATTCCCCCTTTCCAAAGCCGATGTGGGATATTGCCCTACATGGGGCGGCCCTGTCTCTGATACCATCAGGGGCCATCATGGATACTGTCAGGTTTGGGCGTGGAAGGTCCCACGATTTTCCTCAAAATGCATCCACGAGGAAAGGGATATCCAACGCCTTTAAACGAACTGTTCCCTTTTCTAAAGCCAATGTGGGACATTTCCCTACATGGCATGGCCCAGTCTCTTGTACAATCAGGGACAATCGTTGAAACTATCTGCCTTGGGCCTGGTAGCCCTCACGATGTTTCTCAAAATGCGTCCACAATGGAACGGGATTCCCAGCGCCTTTAAGCAAATCGTTCTCCCTTTTTAAAGCCGATGTAGGATATTTTCCTACATGGCACGACCCTGTCTCTGATACCATCAGGAACCATCGTAGATAATATCCGCTTTGGGCCTAGAAGCCCTCACGGTTTTCCTCCAAATGCATCCGCGGGGAAAGGGATTCCCAGCGCCTTTAAGAAAATCGTTCCCCCTTTGTAAATCCGATGTGGGACAATGCC
This sequence comes from Nepenthes alata, assembly GCA_028571085.2. Lineage (NCBI taxonomy): Eukaryota > Viridiplantae > Streptophyta > Magnoliopsida > Caryophyllales > Nepenthaceae > Nepenthes > Nepenthes alata. Next base: position 2,983 of record JAOVVI020017572.1, on the reverse strand, counting down.
CTACATGGTACTCCCCTGTCACTGATTCCATCAAAGACCATTGTGGATACTGTCCGCTTTGGTTTTTGAAGCCATCACGATTTTCCTCAAAACGCATCCACAAGGAAAAGAGATACTCAGCACCTTTAAACAAATTATTTCCCTTTCCAAAGCCGATGTGGGACATTGCCCTACATGACACAGCCCTGTCTCTGATACCATCAGGGACCATTGTGGATACTGCCCGCTTTGGGCCTGGAAGCCCTCATGATTTTTCTCTAAATACGTCCATGAGGAAAGGGATATCCAATGCCTTTAATAGAATCATTCCCCCTTTTAAAAGCCGATGTAGGACATTGCCCTACATGGCACGACCCTGTCTCTAATACCATCACGGACCATCACGGATACTATCCGCTTTGGGCCTGGAAGGCCTCACGGTTTTTCTTAAAATTTATCCACTAGGGAAAGGGATACCCAGCAACTTTAAGCGAGTCGTTCCCCTTTTTAAAGTCAATGTGGGACATTACCCTATATGGCACGACCCTGTCTCCGATACCATCAGGGACCGTCGTGGATACTGTCCGCTTTGGGCATAGAAGCCCTCACGGTATTCTCAACATGCGTCCACCAGGGAAAGGATACCCAGCGCCTTTGAGCGAATCATTCCCCTTTTTAAAGCTGATGTTGGACATTTCCCAATACGGCACGACCTTGTCTCTGATACCATCAGGGACCATAATGGATACTGTCCGCTTTGGGATTGGAAGCTACCATGGTTTTCCTTCAACCGCGTCCATGAGGAAAGGGATACCCAGCGCCTTTAAGCAAATCGTTCCACCTTTCCATCGTGACCATCGTGAAAACTCACCACTTTGGGCCTGGAAGCCCCCACAATTTTTCTCAAAATTCGTCCACCAGGGAAAGGGATACCCAGCGCCTTTAAGAGAATCGTTCCCCTCTTTAAAGTCGATATGGGACATTGCCCTAAATAGCACGACCCTATCTCCGATACCATCAGGGACCATCGTGGATACTGTCCGCTTTGGCCCTAGAAGCCCTCACGGTTTTCTGTAAAATGCGTCCACCAAGGAAAGGGATACCTAGCGCATTTAAGCGAATTGTTTCCCTTTTTAAAGCCGATGTGGAACACTGCCTTACATGGCATGACCTTGTCTCCGATACCATCAGGGACCATCGTGGATACTATCCGCTTTGGGCCTAGAAGCCCTCATGGTTGTCCCCAAAATGCGTCCACCAGGAAAAGGGGTACCGGCGCCTTTAAGCAAATCAATTCCCCTTTCCAAAACCGATGTGGGACATTACCCTACATGGCACGACCCTTTCTCTGATACCATCAGGGATCATTGTGGATACTATCCGCTTTGGAGTTGGAAGCCCTTATGGATTACCTCAAAATGCGTCCACCAAGGAAAGGGATACCCAACACCTTTAAGCGAATCGTTCCCCCATTCCAAAGCCGATGTGGGATATTGCCCTACATGGCACGACCATGTCTCTGATTCCATCAGGTACCATCATGGATACTGTCTACTTTGGGCCTAAAAGCCCTTAAAATTTTCCTCAAAATGCGTCCACCAAGGAAAGGTATACCCAGCGCCTATAAGCAAATCGTTCCCCCTTTTCTTGGCCGTTGTGGGACATTGCCCTACATGGCACGAACCTGTCTCTGATACCATCAGGGACCACTGTGGATACAATCCGTTTTGGGCCTGGAAGCCCTTACGATTTTCCACAAAATGTGTCCACCAAGGAAAGGGATACCCAGCGCCTTTAAGTGAATCGTTCCCCCTTTTTCAAGCAGATGTCAGATATTATCCTACATGTCATGGCCCTATCTCTGATCCCATGGGAAACCATCGTGGATACTGTCCGTTTTGGGCCTAAGAGCCCTCACAGTTTTTGTATAAACGCGTCTATGAGGAAAGGGATACCCAGCGCCTTTAAGCAAATCGTTCCCCCTTTGCAGAGCTGATATGGGACATTGCCATACATGGCACGCCACTGTTTCTGATTCCATCAGAGTCCATTGTGGATGCTGTCCGCTTTGTGCCTAGAAGCCTTCACGATTGTCCTCAAAACGCGTCCACCAGGGAAAGAGATACCCAGCGCCTTTAAACGAATTGTTCCCCTTTCCAAAGCCACTGTGGGACATTTCCCTACATGGCACGGGCCTGTCTCTGATACCATCAGGGACCATTTTTGATACTGTCCGCTTTGGGCCTAGTATCCCTCACGATTTCCCTTAAAATACGTCCACCAAGGAAAGGGATAAACAGCGCCTTTAAGCAAATCATCCCCCCTTTCCAAAGCTGATGTGGGACATTACCATACATGCCACGACCCTATCTCTGATACCATCAGAGACCATTGTGGATACTTTTCGCTTTGGGCTTGGAAGCCCTGACAGTTTTTCTCAAAACGCGTCTACTTGGGAAAGGGATATCAAACGCCTTTAATTGAATCGTTCTGCCTTTCCAATGCCGATGTGGGACATCGCCCTACATGGGACAGCCCTGTCCCTGATACCATTATGGACCATCATGGAAACTATCTGATTTTGGCCTGGAACCCCTCACGATGTTTCTCAAAATGTGTCTACCAGTAAAAGGGATACCTAGCACCTTTAAACAAATCGTTCTCCCATTTTAAAGCCGATGTGGGACATTGCCCTACTTGGCACGACCCTGTCTCTGATTCCATCAGAAACTATCATGGATACTATCCGCTTTGGGCCTGGAAGCCCTCACAGTTTTGCTCCAAATGCGTCCACGAGGAAATGGATACCCAGCGCCTTTAAGCAAATCGTTCCCCTTTACAAAGTCGATGCGGGACATTACCATACATGGCACGCACCTGTCTCTGATTCCATCAGGGACCATTGTGGATACTGTCCGCTTTGGGCCTAGAAGCCCTCACGATTTTTCTCAAAATACGTCCACCAGGGAAAGAGATACCCAGCTCCTTTAAACGAATTGTTCCC
>JAOVVI020017571.1:0-10579 GCA_028571085.2 Nepenthes alata | reverse complement strand
ACAATAATAAATAGTATGGATTTTACTAAATCTAAATATCATAGAATTTGACACATAAATTTTATCAAATATAACTCGTTGAATTTATTAAATCACAAATTCAAGAGTTATTAACAATAACTAGAGAACATAAAGAATCTTCTTGATATTTTTCTACCACAATGAACCAAAGATTACAGATATATCATAGATAGTTTGGTACCTACACAAGATAACCGAAACTCAAAGGTTTAACATGCGATCAAATTCATGATCTACATAGACTCTACCAAACTGAGTATAGATATCATCAATGCACACACCATCCATCAAAACAATACGGGAGTCACCTTTGATATGTCAAACCCAACATCTTCCACAGTGATATCCCTCCACAGTGTTATCTCTTCACATTAAGTAATATATATCTTATCATCACCATGATATAAAAATTAATATCGAATGATTAAAAATTATATTAAGGTATTAAAAATTTTATATTTATTGATATCACAATATTTCACATAATTTTCTTTACATTGACTGTAAAAGGCCGCTAAGGTATACTCACGTAATCAAGTATATACACAAAAAAAGTTTAACAATTACAATAATAAAAGTGTCGTTCTGTACTGATAAGAATTATATATAAAAAATGTCATTATCGATAAAAAAGAGAAAGAACTAATGACTCACTAAATATCTGTCTACATCATCTCTACTGGCCGACGACAACCTTCTATATCTTGTAGTACTCAATGATGCTATCAATCATCTAATTCTAATATTAGACTAGAGTTAATTCAATTCTCTAATGTTAAAACGTTCACCATTATACTATTCTAACCAAACTATAACCAATATTTTAATTTATTAAACTCACTTGTATGAATATCAAATATCAAAAGGATACTTGACCTTACTACTATCGGATACAATTTAAAAATTTTTACTATTTTTCAAAATAAGTTAACATAAAACATGATTTAGCTATTACATAATATGTCATATACATATTGTTCTTTCTAAAATATATACATGTCTTTATATATATATATATATTATTTATTATTATTTGATATTATACGCATATTTTTATATATATTTAATATAATATATATAATCACTCTTTCTCTCTCCCCCCTAATTCTTCTTGTTTCCGATCTTTCTTCTTCCTCTTTCTTCTCTCCCCTTCCTTCTTCATGCTACTGCTCTTAAAGGTTTTTTCGACGTAGGAGACGGACGGCAAATCAGCGAGGTACAACGGTGCCGGCGGTCAGATAACTACAATTCTTTCCATTATTAACAATATTTTAAATTGAATCGTGGTATATCTCCCGATTTCGGTTGTCCTCCTCACACACGCTTTGCTATTTTCTTTCATTTATTTTTTTGTTGAACACGAGGCAACCTCAAGGAAAAATAGAAGGGAGAAACAATATGTGGATCGAATTGGAGAAAGAAATTTCAAATGTTTATCAAGATGAGGGATTTTACTTGTAATTTTGTAAATCATGGAAAAATCACGTGCAATTAAGTAAAGTATCAAGAATCATTTGCCTTAAATTTACATCACCACAATGGTAGCAGCAGCAATGGAGCGCAGTGGCTTTCAGCAGCAGTGCAACAGTCGACGGCGATGCCTACGGCAATGGCAGTGATGGTCAGCGCCTGTGTTAACAGAGTGAGTTATTTCGATTTACCTCTTCATCTTCTCCTTCGCTGGGCTTGGTCCGAATACAGTCAACTCGGTAGAACAGAACAAAATTTGAAACCCCATTAACCGCCGGCCACTAAACTTGTGAGCACAAGAATTACAACAATGTATAATATTTTTAATCTAGAAAATCTTTTTCAATAAATAAAAAGATTACGTGATAAATTCTAAACAAATCCATTATAAAAGGGCCGATCACAAATAACTTATTTCGAAATTCCTTCACTATAATCTCGAATGAAGAATTATTGATTACAATCTTCTTAATACACTCAACAACCCACAAGAGAAATGTAACGAGAAATAAGAGCAATCAAACAAAAATACACTCTAAAAATCACCTCTAGAATAACATATCCGATATTGGTAAAGAACGAAATTCAAATCGAATTTCAATCGGATATCAAATATTTTTCTATTCTTCCTTCTTCTATTATCTCTCTCTGTACAAAGCTCATTATGTAAGAAACAATTTTAAAATTAACCCTAAAATGCGTCCAATATTTTTTTACTGTGACCGACACTCGAGCCCACGTCCAGTGTTTTCCGTGCTCGAGCACCCATTGGATGTGCCTAGAACGCATCTCTTCTAGAATCAATGCCTCAGATGCCCCTGGAATTGGCACTTACACGCCCCTCAAGTGCAGGTGCCCCGAGCGCTCGCTGCACGCACGAACAAAATAATCCTCGCACAAACTTTGTATAATCATCCGATAATAATCCGTTTATTATTAGAACTCATAAGAAAGTGATAAAAAACTCAATAAATTTTTTCTTACGACCTTGTGGGGGACCCTTTGCCCTAATCCGGTGACTGTCATCGCTTATCCTTTGACAACTTCCCCTCTAATAGGATTTCGGTGTCGATTTTTGCAAGTTTAAATGATACCCTTTTCTATTACATCGACCCTGGAGTATTCTTACTCCCCTTTGGTTTCTCTTTGATGGTAGAATCACTCCCCCTTGCACCCCACCTCAGCCATTACACCCTCTTTAATACAAGTTTCGTCCCGTTATTTATCCGTAAACTAATATTTTCAATGCCAACAACCATTGACGAACCACTATTACCCATCTTCAATACCCTATAATCCCTGGGCGTATAACTGGTGAAGAGAGACTTTCTTAATGTCGTATGGTATGAGGAATCACTATCCATCACCCAATTCGTCTCTTGGCTTAAAAAGTTTTATGTTTCCCTCACGTGAACAACTAGAAGGTCTCTATAGAAAGCGATAGAGACCCGATTATTATTATCATGATCCCTCACCTCTTGATACTTGCCTCTGTCCTCCACCTTCTACTTCATTTTATGGTAATCTCCCTTCATGTGGCACTTCTTATCGTAATGAAAGCACTATATATTTTAAAACTTGAACCGATCGTTCCTCATCTCTGATCTATCGCCTCCATCCCTCGATCTCTCATGTCCCTGACCGCTAGTGAAAACTAAGAGTCTCGACTTCTCCAAAATCTCAACGCTTTCACTCCGCCTTAATTCATTCATAAGTAAAAAAGTGATAACCTCATCCAAATTGAGCGTGTCTTTTTTAAACAGTAACATCATGATAATATGATCACATGAAGTCGGCAAAGAAGCCAGCAATATAAATACCTTGTCTTCCTCATTGATCTTCTTATTAAGTGTCGACATTTGTATCAATATCTGGTCAAACTCATTCAAGTGTTTCTCAAAATTTTTTTCTTTTGACAAACTTACGCTATAGAATTTCTTCTTCGCATACAACCTCGTCGTTAAGGATTTGAACCTATATCGACTTTCAAACTTTGCGCAAATCTCTACTAAATCTAATAAGTCAATGACCTTTTGAAGAGTGTTATTTACGAGACACAACTTGATCATACAATTAGTAAGATCAATCTTATCTTGCCACTCCACTTCCGTCATATTCTTTGACTTATTTTTCTTACCTCAAAGTGCTTTAACCTTTCTTTTTTAGGTTAAAATATTCATTACCCTTTCTTGATAAAGAATAAAACTATTTTACCCACTAAACTACTCAACTAGAATGGAAAGCTCCTCAGTGTCGACGCCATCAAATTAAAATTTTATAATCTCTCTCTGATATCACTTGTTAGGATTTGACCTGGATATCTATAACCCGACATAGCGGAAGAAAATTTAAACCCTTCATTAATTATTAGCCACCAAACTTTTGAGTATAAGAAATATAATATTGTATAATATTTTTAACGTGAAAAATTATTTTCAATTAAAAAAAATTATGAGATAAATTTTGATCAAATCCATTACAAAAGTGCTGGTTATTAATAATTATTTTTGAAATCCTTTCATTACAATCTCGAGAGAGGAATAATTGATTACAACCCCCTCAACACACCCAACAATTCAAAAGAAAAATATAATGAGAAATATAAGTAATCAAATAAAAATATGTTCTAAAAATCAGATATAGAATAATGTATCCGACCTTGACGAAGAATGGAATTCAAATTGGATATCAACCGGATGTCGAACATCTTCTATTCTCTTTTTCTCTTTTCTCTCTCTGTGCAACGCTCATTGTATGAGAAATAATTTTAAAATTAACCCTAAAACTCGTCGGGCGTGTTTTATACTGTGACCGGTGTTTGAGGGCACCTCAAGCGTGTGCCCACTATTTTTTGTGCTCAAACCCTTCTCGAGCATGCCTCGAGTACGCCTCTTCTAAAATCGGCGCGCCAGATGCCCCTAGAACTGCTACCTGGGCGGCCCTTAGGCATGGGTATTCTTGGGCACTCACCGCATGCGTAAAGACAATAACCATTGCACGAATTTTATACAATTTTTTGATGACTATTTATTTATTATTAAAACTTATAAGAGAGTGATCAAAATCTAACACTTTAATCCGCTACTCTCATTGCTCTCTTCCTCCCTGTCTATTTCTCCTCATTCTTCCGCAGTCGTGACTTTGGTGAAATGAAAAGGAGGATGGTTTATGTGGAATCTTTTGAAGAAGGTTGTCGTAACAACTTCCTTAGTTGGTGAGGGTATGGTGGGTAGGATGGCCTTCATGATAGGCCATGGTAAGGGAGGCTGGTGAGGGAAAATCATTTGGGAGGAAACGAGAGAGATCGAGAAAGAAACGAGAGGCAGGAGAGTTGTTTGGAGGAAGAAGGGCAGGTGAGATTTTAATTAATTAATTAATATTATTATTATTATTTTGTTAGTTCTATCAACTTAAATGATATGTTTTGATATTTTAAAAATCAGCCTAAGCATAGTATCTGATTAAAATAAAAATTTGATAAAAATTCAGTGGTTGTATAAAAATAAAAATAAAAAATTTGGTAAAACCTCAAATAAGAGGTTAATTTATAATCATTGGTTGTAAGTTATATTGTAATAGTTTTAGAATAATCATATAATTTAATTTTGATAAGTTTTATATGTCAAAATGTTAGTAAATAAATTATATTTAGATGAATTTAAAAAAAATAAGAATACTAAAATAAATTATTATTAATTTTGGCATAGTAGATAGCAGTAGTACAGCTGTGATTGAAGTATAAGTTTAATATTATCTTTATATTTGAAATTTATGGGGTGTGAAATCTTTATGATTAGGTCTTACATTTGGACTTTATTTGGAGTGGCATCCGTACTACGAATAAATGAAGGGCAAGTTTTCAACGGAACATCCTCAATGGGAAGCCGGTCGTCGGGAAAAGGACAATCGGCGTCTCCCTCCGGCAACAGATTACACGCCGGGGGAGTCACATTGCTAGTAACTCCTTGAATATTCGTGCAATTCCACTGCACTTTCTTTGCCTTCTCTGCCAACGCAATGCTCACATTCGAAATGCAAATGCCGGTGAACTTATCGCCATCGATTCCGGCTAGTTTCGCCGCCATCGTGACATTCTCCGCCGTCACATCCCTGTAATTGATCCCGTCGATGATTGGAAGCGCCCTCGGATCGTAGCCATCGTCGGGGTGAGATCCGTAATTTCCTGTCATCCAGAAGACGTACTTCATCGTCTGCAGATTCATCCTCCTGACGAATATGTCCCTCACGTAGGCGCCTCTTCCCGGCGCAGTCTTGATCCGGACGCCGGATTCGGTGTGGATGGCGGTGATGTCTTCCGCCCGGACGTCTCGGATCCCGCCGGACATCTCGCTGCCAAGGGCGATGGTAGCGCTGTCCGGTGAGATGCAGGTGATTCTTCGGATGAGCAGTTGTTGCGTTGGCATTCCGAATTGGATGCCGTATTCGTCCCAGCCGCTTTTCACGGCAATGCAGTCGTCCCCGGAGACGATGAAGCAGTCTTCAATTCGGACGTTTGTGCACGAATCTTTCCATTGACTCATAATCCATGATTAAGAGGTAATTAATTTTATTTCAAGAATCATTACAAAAAAATTTCTAATTTTTTTGTGTTTTGGAATTAAAAAAAAAAACTATCCAACTCTATTGCAGTTTACTTCAAAAAAAACCTAATCACTCCATATATTCTATTTACTTTTTTTTTTGAAATTACATAATTGAAGCAAATGTAAATGTTCAATTTCTAATGTATATTCTACGAAACCAATTCATATAAAACATATTTTTTTTAAAAAATTAATGAAAAATCTAACAACTTACGAAGGCCTTCATTAAATTATAATAAACATATTAATATATAATTCTTCTCTTTATACATGTAAAAATTTGAAAAACAAAAAATAAATAAAATGAACTTTGAATATCAAGCGAATATTATAGACAAATTATACGATGTAGAATATATAATAATGCTCTGATGGCACATTTGGCAAACACACCTGGATTAATCCCATCAGTGTTGGGAGAATTTGTTGGCGCAAGGATGGTCAGACCTTTGATTATCACATTGCTGCAATCACATAATTAAATCATCAGCACTAATTATTGGATTAATTAAGCAGAAAAACGCACTAATTGATGAAAGAAATGATGCGTCAATACAAACGACTTTTACAATTGTGAATTATAACATCTAAATACAGAAAATATTTACATATATTTGAAATAGTAAATTTTAATTTCAGTTAAGCACTAATATTTGTCTGTTCTTTCACACTGTCTATAATATTATTTTTAAATTAAACGTTTGTTACGTGCCTGTTCAATTGCCCATACCAATTAAATAATTTGTTTGTTTTTTTAAAAAATAGGTAAAATCAAACAATTTCAAGTCCGGGACAAACTCAAAATTCAAAGAAAAGAATTTAGGGTTTCAATTTATAAATAAAGAAGAACAGGGACTGATACGAGAGAGAATGCATAGATTGTGGAAAGAAGAGAATGCGTGGTGAAGAGAAGAAAAGATGCGAATTATTGAAATGCTTTTTTGCTTGAGTTTTATATTTGAACTTGGATATTTCTTTGGACAGAAGAGTGTGAATATTCTTAATAAAATAGACCACAAACAAAGAAACCAAGGAGACTTCAGCTATACATAACCTGCAGTATACAGGATGAACATTCCATGATGGAGAATTCAGCAGCGTCAGATTGAAGATCTGAACATGATCGGAGAACATGAGCTCGATCAGGTAAGGCCTTGTCAGCTGCAGCTCCCCTTTCTTGAACTTGTTCCACCAATAGTCACCTTGCCCATCTATGGTTCCATTTGCACCTGATAATCAATCACATCCATATCTAGTTTATACCACACCATAATCTATTTCATACTTTTAACACCCCCCCCCTTCTGTCTTTTTTCTACTTAAATGATAGATTAAGCAGTGCTCATTCCATATCATATGCTAAGAAATAGCTTTATTAAAATAGGAGTTTTAGAAATCGAAAATAATGCTACTCAGATCAAATACTCTCTGATACCAGATCAAAAAATCAACAAATTGGCCTAAAATTTTTAAGCTTCTATACGAAGGCCGAAGACTGATTTTGAATATTATGATTTAATTACCGGTGATTACGACGTCGGTGAGATCTGTTCCAAAAATTAGGCTAGCGACCCTTCCAGAAGGGGCATCCCTGCCTCTGCCGTAGGAAGGCAAGGGAGGAAGTGCAGGCCATTCTGATTCATCCTGCGAGAAAGCAGACAATTCAAAACCTTAAGCGAGGCAATGTCGTAGTAAGGAGAAGTGTGCACTCAAAGTCGACAATGACCTAATCTCTTACCTGCTCGAAGGCATATTTTGGAAGCTAAGCAATGTGAAATATGTCTCAAGCATATTATATTAGACCATATTTAACATTTCTTAAAGTCACATACTTTCCTAGTCTATTTTGTTACTTCATTTACAAAAAACTTTTATATATGATGAGTCTCATTACACTATTAAGGTTTATTTTTATTATAGTCTGAATATTTTTTGTTTAAGTCGTGGAAATATTTTTCTGTATTATGTGAGTAGCTCGACTTATGGTTGAGTGATTCTAATAATATGATGCTATCAAATTCTTGGGTAGCAAAGACTATAAGCATAAAAATTGAAACCGGTGAGATTTTTATTGGGATAGGTAGTAAATAAACTGATTATAAAAGTTTAAATTTTATTTTTAGATATGGTAGGATTCTGTCTATTATTATAAAATCAGAACCGATAAAAATTTAAGGTGGAATTTTGTTTTAATTATTATAAATCTATGAAGATGGCGAGCAAACATATCATATCAAATTTTCATTAAAAATTTACCATAAGTTTTATGATAGATTAGCAAGTATTCTCTTAGAGGGCATTCATAAAGCTTATAATACATACTACAGCCAAAAAAACAATATTTTTATTTAACAATAATAAAATTAATTACAAAGAATCAAGAAAATAGAACAAATGAGCAAATAAAAATAAGAATTTTATGTGGATATGCCAAAAAACAAAATAAAATCATAAGGTGGAAAATTGTCAAAAAATTTGAGAATTTCCATTCCCGTTTTGATTTTGTCATTTCACAAAAAGTTGTTCTGCTTCCTTTTTTTTTTTTTTGTAAGGCTGCCGGAATCAAATCCCTATGTGAAATTCTGCTTATCAGCTGATGAAAATCCAACCCTGGTTTTCATGTACTTCATTCAATTAGGATTCAATGTCTTACTCAGTTTTCCCATAGAATATGTGAAAGTTATATAAAACAGGGTATCACATATGATACGGGGCTTCTTAAATCGCGGTACCTGAGATGCAAGAAGAACAGCATCCTCGTCAAGATAGAGAGTGAAATGGCTGGTGAGATTGAAGCTTCCGGTTAACCATCTGCCTGCCGGAACTATGAGTACGGCGCCACCATCTTCTGCTGCTAATTGGCTGAGATTATCAACAGCCGATTGAAAAGCTTCTGTGTTTGAGGTAACTCCGTCGCCCACTCCCCCATACTCCGTTATGAACGCGCTGTGTTTCCGGCAGTTGCTTTGAATCCGGCCAAAAGTTGGTGGCATTTCGCTACTTTCCCCTGATTTAATGCTCATCAACCCAATCGTCATTATCAGTATTCCTGAAATTATCCCATTAACCTTCTCCAAATTCAACAACAAAAATCAAAGAAAAAATGTCAGTAAGAGTTCAAAATTTTGAGATGAACAGATATGGCAATTGTTCTTTTCTTGAACAACAAGCTACTGTTTCTGCTCAAAAGAGAACTTTCGCAAAATGAGAAGTTTTTTTTTTTTTCCCTTGATGATAAAAGCCATTGCACTCCAATGATCAAATCGCATGCGTTTAAGTGATTTGAAAAAGGAAGATTCCCATGTACTAAGTCACAGATTTGTTATCGCTGATGGGGAAAAACTGTTTCGGTCACATGTGATGGAAGTTAAATGTCCTAATCACCGAAGAAAAGAAAAAGAACGAGAAAAAGAAAAGATGTTTGGTTGCAACTGAATAAGAAAAAAGTGGTGGAAGTTACTGTTTTCCGTTGCAAAATATTTTCTTCTGCTCTGAAAAGACTTTCCCTGGAAAACAATTTTCCATCGAACCAGATGGACGGTAGAGGAATCGCTTTGGGGATTGAAAAACAACTGTGGAGTCGTTGATTTATCCGGTTGAGAGAAGCCATTTGTTAAGATCATCAATGGAAGTCTCTGAGAGAAAGAGAGAGAGAGAGAGAGAGAGAGATTTGTTCACGTTCGTGGAGAAGTAATGGAGATTTCGACTAAATCAAAATAATGCTATATTCAGGAAATGAGTTCTATGGAGATATGAGAGATGTGAACCGAACAAATGGAGGAGGGAGTTAGGAGGAAATTGCTTACACGGGGTGCTTTTGAGTTAAGAAAGGGCGCCATTGCCGCAGAAAACTCAAGTGGATGAGATTAGGAGAGAGAATGGGAGAATTTATAGTGAGAGAAGGGGACAGGAGAGCAGACACAAGCAACCGATATCGTGGATTAAGGGGACCTTCATCCCTCTATCGTAGAGATGAAAAAATTTATTTTTTTAATTTTAGTTATATATTTTAAAATAAATAATTATAATTTAATTATTTTAATTAAATTAATTATTAAAATAATTAAATTATAACTATTTATTTAAAAAATAATAATTTAAATAAAAATAATAAGTCTTATATTCTCTTTGATAGAGCCCACCGCAAACCTCCTAGTTGGATTCCTTCCAAGGTTACATATTACTTCATATCAACAGCTTTAGTTTGGTATAAACTCTAACAATATTTCAATTCAATATGATAGAATCAATTTAATTAGTTGAAGGTTTTTTCTTATTTCAGTAAGTTTGTTGAGTCAATTTTTATATTCAATATAATTTGGTTAGGAGAGGATTCTATTAATTGAGTTTAGGCAATGTGATAGGGGGACAGTTGTAGTTAGCCAGCCCAAAAGGGTAAGTGATCCAAAATTTATAACGGCTTATTTATTTCAGAAACGGTCAACGCTATTATTGATCGGAAAAGTATTCTAAGTAGGTCAGGC
>JAOVVI020017570.1:0-10579 GCA_028571085.2 Nepenthes alata | reverse complement strand
AGACTTTTTCTTAGACGACAAACAAGTTTCTCCTTCTCTTTAGCTTTGAACCCTTCCAGTTGTTCAATGTAGATCTCATCCACAAGCTTTTCATGGAGGAATGCAGTCCGGACATCCATCTGTTCCACCTCAAGGTCCTAAGCGGCAGCTAGGCCCAGTACTACCCGTATGGAGGCTATTTTCACAACTGGGGCAAAAATATCATCAAAATCAACCCCCTTTTATTGACTGAAACCTTTCACTACTAGTCGTGCCTTGTACTTTAGCTTCTTGGTATTCTCGTACGGCTTCAAACGAAAGACCCATTTGTTCTTGAGGGGCTTCTTCCCCTTAGAAAGTTTAACCAAGTCGAAGGTGTCGTTCTCGTGAAGAGAACTCATTCCTTCTTTCATGGCTTCCAGCCAATCCTCTTTATTGTCGTCCTTCATCGCCTCTTCATAGTCCTCAGGCTCTCCGGCATCAGTAAGCAAGACATATTCATTTGGCGACAGACGGATGAACGTCTGTTGCGTGAGGATTGTCTAACAGAGACATTCCCTACAGGTTGAGGAATGACTCCAATGGCATCATCCGGAGCCATTACCTCCTCTTCATTATCCTCAACCATCTCTTGACCACGATCATTTCCTTCCAATGATGCCGGACGGACAACTTCAATGCTAACTTTGTCCATTTGCTCATCGTCCCACTTGGCCTTCCTGCCAGTGTCTTCAATCGTCTCATTTTTAACGAAAGTTACGTCCCTTGACCGGATGAGTCTTCTGTCAGCTGGATCATAGAACCGGTAGCCCAATTCATCTTCCCCGTAACCCAGAAAGACACACTGCATCGCCTTTGGCTCCAGCTTTGTCCTTTCGTCTCTTGGGACATGTATGAATGCTTTGCACCCAAATACTCGTAAGTGATCAAAAGACGGCTCTTTGCCCGTCCATATCTTCTCTGGCACTTCACCCATCAGAGGTTTACTGGGCGACCTGTTTATAATGTAGGCCGTCGTCCTGAGTGCTTCTGCCCAGAACGATGCATGCAACGTACTTTCTCCAAAAACGTACGATTTATCCGTTCTACCACTCTATTCAACTGAGGTGTCTTTAGTGGTGTTTTTTGGTGCTTAATACCATGTGACCGGCAATAGGCATCAAAAGGTCCCAAGTATTCACCGTCGTTGTCTCTTCGGATGGCCTTCAGCTTCTTCCATATCTGACGCTCCACAAGAGCATGTAATTGCTCAAAGGTACCATGAACCTGATCATTGGTCTTCAGTGGGTAGATCCACAGCCTTCTAGAACAGTCGTCAATGAAAGAAATAAAGTACTGGGGCCCACCAAATGACTTTTCTTTGAATGGTCTACACACATCTGTGTGAACAAGATCTAGAAGCTCTGCCTTTGGAGCGGACAAGTCTCTATGAAATGAGACTCTCCTCTATTTGCCGGACAAGCAATGAGGGCACATATTTGGTTCTTCCTCCTTTGCTCTAGTGATTAAGCCTTTCCTGGCCAAATAAGACAGCCCACGATCACTCATGTGGCCTAGCCTTCTGTGTCAAAGATCTACTGTCTCTTTGCATATTGTAGCGTTCACGTCTCCAGCTACAGCACAAGCCTTCATCACATATAGGCCGAAGGCCTTCTTCCCTCTTACTACAACGAGTGACCCACTAGTCAGCTTCCATTCACCTTCACAGAAGATATTACAGTAACCTTCATCATCCAACCGACCAGCTGAGATGACATTCGGTCAAATATCAGGGACATGACGCACATCCTTCAGCATCAGCTTCGTCCCATTGTTTGTGACCAAGACAACATCATCCCTGCCTACAACTAACGATATTCCTTCATTTCCCATCCTTATTACTCCAAAGTCTCCTGGAGTGTAGGATGTGAACAGTTGCCTCGTGGACGTGATATGTAAGGTGGCACCGAAATCAATTACCCAGTCGGACTCCTCGTCCGTCACATTTGCCACATCTCCTTCACTTGTCAACAGGAGACCGCCTCCTGTGACTACTGAGACGGAGGACTTATCCTCTGCCCATCCTCTATCATTTTTTTTTTGTATTTTTTCGCTTTCATCTGAAGCAATGCTTCTTAATGTAGCCCTTCTTACCACAGTGGTGGCACTTAAGGTTTTGATACCTTGACCTTGACATGCTGCGGGTTTTCTCGCCTTGCTTTTAACCACGACCTCTGCTTCTTTCCCTCGATTCAGTCATAAGTACCTCAGACGTCAAGGTTCCTTCTGACTTCTTTGACTCATTCATGAGTAGAGAAGCAATAACCTCATCTAACCTTAGTGTATCCTTTCCAAACAATAAGGTTATGACAATATGATCATAGGAGGTCGGCAGAGAAGCCAGCAGGACCAACGCCTTGTCCTCCTTGATTTTTTCGTCAAGGGCGAACATCTGCGTCAATATCTGGTTGAACTCGTCCAAGTTCTTCTCGAACCTTCCTCCTTCCGACAACTGTAAGCCAAAAAATTGCTTTTTAATGTGTAATCTGGTTGTCAAAGATTTGGACTTATACCGGCTCTCCAACTTCTCCAGACCTCCGCCGGGTCAGTCCAGCCAAGCACTTCCTGGAGAGTGTTGTCCGCCAAACACAGTTTGATGGTGTAATTTATAAGATCTCTTTTGTCTTGTCATTCATCATTGGTCAAGTTTGCAGGTTTCTCATCCTTCTTCTTCAGCGCCTTTATCGTCCATTCTCTGGTAAGAACGTTTTTTACCATTTCTTGTTAGAGAATGAAATTACCCTGCCCGTTGAACTGCTCAACGCTGAACAACAGATTCTTTGATGATGCTGACGCCATTAGAACAAAGTTCTTAACCTTGCGCTCTGATACCACTTGTTGGCCAAAAATAAGGCGGCCGACCGACGCAGGCACAGGCCTACTCCGACCACTAGAAGAGGAGACCAAAAGAAAAAGAAACCATCCAAGAAGGCCAGGAGGCCGGGCAACACTCAGGCTCTAGAGGCCTCACACGCCCAGAGTCGTTCAAGGCTCGAAGGACGTTTAGGCAGCAGGACTCCAAAGGAGAGTCTAGAATGGAGGAATCCCAGATATTCTCGGTCGCACGCTTGCCAATGGGCACTGGAGGGAGCCTTTAGGGTCGTTAGATCCGCTGGTGGCAGTAACCGGCAAACTACTTGCCATGCCAAAGAAAGGATGGAGTTGAGAGCCTACCTCAACTCCAAAAGGACTGGCAACGTCACCTGCATATATTCAAAGGTGGAGAAGAACTTGTAACGCGTGTTCAAAGATGATGAACACGCTGCAAATCTGGACAGATCTCCCTTCACGACACAGATCTTGAATCATCCCATGCCGGCTAAGTTTAAGATACCAACACTTAACTCTTACGATGGGAGTGTTGATTCCGTAGATCACCTCAATTATTTTCGTACTCATTTGAGTTTACAAGAGTTAGAAGACGCAACCATGTGCCGCTACTTCCCTCTTACGCTGAAGGGAGACGCCCGCATTTGATTCCATCGTCTTTCATCAGATTTGATCCGGAGCTTCCAAGAGCTCACTGATTTTTTCTTGCCGTAACATGCCTTTAGCCACCGGGAAGAGAAGAAGCTTTGACATCTCTCCCATATTAAGTAGAAGCAGGGAGAGAATCCGCGGAAGTTTCTAGATACTTTGTGATGAAGGCGAGAAGAATCCCCAGGCTCAAAGAAGAGATGAAGCTTGAAAATGTCATCTTTACCTTAATGCATAGAGACTTTTTAAGGCACCTGGCGTATAAGAATCCACAGACCTTCTGGGAGCAGGAATCTATCACCAAGGCCTACGCAGTAGCAGAAGAGACCAACGAGATTAAGCGTTCCGAGTGGATCGAACAACCTCACTCTTTCCCGACAGAGGAAAAGAGGAAGCACAACGACTGTGATCACTCTCGCAGGAAGCAGTATAGGACTGGAGCATCAAAATGAAGGGATTATGGCTTGATCAATCTAACACCACTGACCAACACGCGCTCCAACATCCCCATGCAGATCCGTAGGGAGAAATTCTTTAATTGGTCAAAACCACTTAAGAAAGAGTTGGGAGGAAATTCAGCCGAGTACTGCGATTTCTATCGATCTCCCAGACATTCTATGGAAGATTACAAGACGCTTCAGTGAGAGATCGAGGAGCTCATCCGGAGGGGCCACTTCACCAGGTTTCTCAGGAACCCTAGACAGAGCTCTAACACCTCAAGCGGGGAATGACCAGAGCCTTTCCCACCACGAAACTGGGTCGTAGCTGGAGTGGTTAATATGAGTACAACCTGACCGGCCAAGACCCCGACAAATCACGAGTAGCAGATTTGGCAAAAGAAGCAGCACATAGAAGACAACGTCATTAGCTTTACTAATAATGACATGAGCCATGTAATCTCCCTCATTTAGATCCTGTTATAGTATCCGCGCTCGTTTCGGACGGTAGCGTCGACTACCAATTGAAACGGGTCTTTATAGATAATGAAAGTTTCCGAGATTTACTTTTTCTTGATACGTTTTTTGCACTTGGTTTAAAAAAGAATCAATTAAAACCTTTAGAAGGCCCACTCTATGGCCTTAACAACGAACCAATGCCCGTCCAAGGACTGATCCAGTTAGAGGTCACCCTAGGCACGTACCCAAAAAAGGCGAGTCATACACTCACATTCTAAGTCGTCGATTTACCTTCCGTATACAACGCAATACTAGGCCGCATGTGCCTAACAACATTCGGAACCATCACTTTAATAACGCACCTCAAGATAAAATTTCCGACAGGATGCGGTATTGGTGAAGTGCTCGATGATCAAGTCACTGGGCAGACATGCTACATGTCCCAGATCGCTCCGAGTAGCAGCATAAAGGCGGCAGGAGAACTTGACCATCGAGACAAAGTGTGATTACCTGAGTTCTAGAATACGATAATTATGGTGTAATTGAATTAATAATGATCAAGGATTAGGTTTAGAATATGAGAAATTGAGTTCGGAAGTAGAAAGAGGAAGTTGGGCCCGTAAGGTATTGATTTCCAAGATATGGTTAATATGTAAGGTGAGGTTTCGGATTTTCAAAATATGGTAATTGGGAGGCAATTAAGTTGAAATAGGTGAATTGTAGTCAAAAGGTACGGGAGGAATTGGATTGAAAAGCCCAAAGATCCGGAATTGGTAAATCAAAAACTAAAGTTGTAAACCGAGAAATATTAATCCGTAAATAAGATTTCGGGCTTTAAATTATGATAATCATAACTTATTAAGGTTATATAATCAAATTTAGGGTCCAAGGATGTGAAAAATTGGGTTGAAATGGTCAAAACGAGTCCCGGACGGTGAAAACAAGAAGTAGGCTTGCTACAGGCTTGACGCGAACCTGACCCACGCCTGACCAGTGCCTGAGGCACCAACCAGGCACGAAAAAAAGAACCTCCGAGCCAGAGTAGCGCTCGATCGCCACCTGGGTGCGAAAAACAAGATCGATCGGCCGATGATCGCCAGTCGGGGCATTTATTGCACGAGGGTTTCTCCCGCGTTATTCTTCGGCCATTTTTGGGTTTTTAAAGAGAGAGAGGGACGAGGAGCTTGAGAGAGGAGGAGATGGAGGCCCACGAGTCCGAATCCGTCCGAAAGTTAGTTAAAAAGGTGATAGATCAGGACGAGACAAATGCACTCATACTATCCTATTTCGTTTTCTTACACTTTTGTCTTGTTTTCTTCGGGTATCCTCGTTCTGATACCCGGTTAGGTTTATATTTTATAAATCTCATAATCTAAGCATGCATGTATGTTAATTTGGAGTCTGAATTTGTAGTTTGGGTAAGGCTTCAGACAAGGAAACCCTAACCCCCACGCCCAAGCATGAAACCCAGGGATTTTTGGGGCTTTAGCTTAATTTGGGACTAGATTATGGTTACCCATGATTTGGGCATGTAATTTTATCGAGTGGGTATCTGAATTTATGGTTTGAGGTGAATATTTGTTCGCAGATCCCCTAACCCGCGCCCGGACACTGTTTAAGCTTTGATTTGAGGTTTAATGCATAAATTGACTTGGGATTATAGTTACCTATGCCTTGGGTTTGATGATTTACTCATTGGATGTCCAAAATTTTGAGAATTAACCGATAAGAGAATCCAAACACTGTTCACGCATGCACTATTCACCAAAAATTCCGAACGATATTTTGTATAATTTCCCATGTTAAATTGCTAATTAAATGAAATGTATGTTTATATAAATCCTATCGAATAATCTGAAAATTTTGATATATGCATTTTTGAAAGAAATCTGCGCCTGAAAGCTCTCAAAGTCAAGCCGCTCTTCGATAGGTAAAAACTCCAAATCTTCTCTGTACATATGATGTTCGTATATAAGTTATGAAAAGATTGAAATCCGCAAGTAAGATAATAAGTACATGAATAAGTAGAGGGGAATTCCACATTGATAATTTGATAAATCTGATCTCCCAGATGGAGATATCTATGAAAAGAATCTGATAGAAGTTTTCTCAGAAGAATAAGTAATCATAAAATTAGGACCTGGATTCATGTTTTAATGGGTAATGTCCCCAGGCATGTCACTAGTATGATAGTGAAAACTCAAGGAATTGTCCTGACCGCTTATTATATCGGGTGATACTATGGCCATGTCTTAGAACATTACAGTAGTAATCGAGAATAATTCTATTTCTGTTTCTGAATCAGGAAAGATTGTGAGGAAAGCCACAACTTCTGTTTTGAGGTTAGCCTTTAATTGTGTGAAGTGAACACAATTTATTCTCAATTATTCGCTCATTTAGTTGGTGGGGTCTATTAGTCTGGGTCCGCATAGATGAATAATTACATTTAATTCTACGTCTTAAAAACAATAAGGACAAAGGAAAAGAAGAAATTGTATCCCAAGCAGATTTGATCAAGTTCATGTTCACGCATATCCTGCTTTTGCTTAACTTGCTTATATTATTTATTGCTTTTGAGTATTTGCTGAGTTATTAGCTCACTCTTGCCTTTCTTCCTTCTCGATGAGTGTTATGAGTTGACCCCCGATTAGTTAGAGTAAGGCGAAGGACTCGCTTAAGGAAATCGACTAGACTTCGGGGACTTAAGACTAGAGCATGAATGATGGAATTGAAATGTAAATGGTTTAGTTAGTTTATTGTTGTATATGATGATGATGTAGTATGTTTATAGTATGATGAATATATTGTTTAGCTTCCGCAGATGATTTTATGGTTTTAGTTTGCTTCCACAATATTTACTTTGTGATCTTTAGTTTTGTTATAGTCCTAGATGGCATCTCTCTTAGATCCAATGTAGTGGGAGAGATACTGTATTTGAACCATGGATGATATGACAGCTGTGGATCCTGTGTGTACATGTTGTGGCTGAATATTGAAGTTTGGCTATTTTGTATATTATACAGATTTATTTATACAGGTTGTATGTATAGTTTTGGCCCATATATTTGGAGAAAACTCTGCCCGATTTTTTATAGAATTTAATATTATTTAATTATAGACATTAGTTTGGTATGTTTATTGACGAAAGTTACAGTTAGAATAAGAGAAAAGAGACGCCATAAGCTTGATTTGAATCATATACGGAAGCCTAGGATAGACCAAAATTGATCAGATAAGTAGACATAGGCATAAAAAATTTTAATTGGAACAGAATAGTTTTAGTTATTTCGATTGGCTAGCTTAGACTTGAATTAAGTTAGAAATATAGGACGAGTTTAGCTATCTAGTTCCTGCATCCTAGATAGCACTTTAAGAATAATTTAGCCGCAACTTTGCCTTCAGATAGGATATCAGTAACCGTTACGGTCCTTAGGTTGAGACCCATTTGTGACAGTAGCCAGCCGTGATGTCGAGAGAGCTGTAAGGAGGCACCTTGAGGTTCCAAATTGATTGGTGTTGATTTAGTGCTTGAGCTGATTGGCATTGATTAGAGGTATAAATTAATCGGTTTTGGTTTTAAGTTTAGGCTTGATCATTTCTGGGTTGAGATCTTCAGACTAGTAATCCCTTAAGAAAGGATACTTGATCAATCTAGTTAGTATGGCGGATAAAAGGAATTGATGGCTCGAGGTATATGTGACTTGGAGTTAATTTTGGGATAATGAATTTAAGGATACAAATTTAGGATCAATTCGTAGTGATTAAGTGTATAAATTTTTGGGTAATGTGAATCCTATCGGAATTGAAAAAGGGTGTTTGTGGATGTTGATGTGAAATATATTGATAGGATATTATACCTTGCAATTATGTTGTAAATTTCGAATAAGAGGCAGACCTGATTGAATCGAGGATAGGTGTTAAAACGAGACCACATCTTTGAAGTCCAGTTGGTGGTCGTTAAGAAATCTAGCTATGAAAAATTTTGAGGGTATATATATTTTGAAGAAAAGATCAAGCCGACTTATTTTAATGGATGATTGGGAATTGGGTTGGAATCAACATTAGCCTCTGAGAATTTTGTATGAATTAAAGGAGTATTGGTTAGATACTGTTGTGGATAACTTAAAACCTTTGAAAAGTAAGATAAACTGATGAGATTGACATGGTT
Organism: Nepenthes alata; assembly: GCA_028571085.2. Taxonomy (NCBI): domain Eukaryota; kingdom Viridiplantae; phylum Streptophyta; class Magnoliopsida; order Caryophyllales; family Nepenthaceae; genus Nepenthes; species Nepenthes alata. Next base: position 2,020 of record JAOVVI020017570.1, on the reverse strand, counting down.
GATTGAGTAATTGGTTACTCAGAAGATTAATGAATTGATAAGTTGGCACAATGAGGGGATAGGTGGTTTCTAAGACCGATTTGTATCCATAGCGTGTTGATTGTGGATAATTGGAAATTATGCCCGCGGCAGCATTCGGGTGAGGATATGGCTATTACAAAGTTTGGGAACACCGTTTGGATTTTGAAGGTTTGTTAGCATTTCATAAATTTATGGGTTGGATCGTTTAGCCATATTCAGGTCCATATTAAGACGACCTCATTGATAGGTTCAAAGGAACGTAGAAAATATGTACTCCGCTTGGAAATTATGTCATAGATTGAAAACGGTTGTTAACCGAAGACCTAATTGAGAAAGGAACGCGAGTTTAGTCTGAGAAAATACCCCGCTGAGCGTATGACATCTTTGATAGTATGATTTTAAATCCGTAGAGACTTTAACGGTGACTAAATGGGGAAGACCGAATAATGTTGTGAAGGGGTATGGTTTTCTTGTGTTTAACTGAATATGATGAGTTATCCGGCAAGTATTCCTCGAGGATTGCAGCGTCTGTAAGACGTTTGGCTTAGAAGGGATCTGTAGTCATTAGAACGAAATATGAAAAGATAGTTTTTGAGGGATCAGGAAGAATGTGATATGGGTATGAGGCCTCTTCGATAATAGCAGTTTATTGGTAAGGCTAATTAATAACATGAAGGCTAGTAGAGCCGTGAGGCATTTGGGCATAGGAGCGAGTTGTATTTGTCAGAATTGGACATGTAAAGGTAGCCCTCAAGGAATTAAGGAAGGCTAGAATGTTGTTATTCTCGTATCGTGATAGGTGGCTACCCTCGAATTAAGTGGGGAAGAATTTCATAGTTGGAGTTACTCCACTCGTATGTTAGAATCCGTTGTTAAAGTCTCCGCGTTGAGAACTCGTGGATATTGTTTTTAGAGATAGCTATTATCTAATAAATGTAAAGGCCAGAATAGTTATGTCATAAGGAAAGATAATCTTATGATATTGCAAATGGATGGACCCCTTTAAGGATTGTTGGAATAAACCTTAGTGTCATTAAGGAAATGAGCCTTAATGCTGATAATTGACGTTAGGAGTTTTTAGACTCAGTGCTTTCGGTATTTTGTAGGAGATATGAAAGGAAAATTGCGAGTAGGTTCAAATTCTTGGGCAATAGGAGGTTGTTTTCTTAAATTGGGAGATAGAAATGTATTCGAAGTATTAGAGACATGAAATATTGAAATGAGAAGTCATTATGGTTTTCTTTTAGGACGATTAAGACGATTCACTTATTATAATTATGGAGAACGTGTTTAGATTAAATTAGTTGGCCCATCAATATGCCAACGAAATCCTAAGGTTGATAAATATTTGGATTTCGAGATTTAGGTGATGGCCTAAAGTTATATCAAATTTTTGGGAGCTTGTTATAATTGTAATTTTGAATCTGGCTGTGAATTGAGGATTGCGGGTTTTATCTACAGGGTACGGATACCTTAAGGATTGCTTTAATTGTGGCTGTTGTGTTATCTGAGTATTCCGAATAGATTATATATTTTAAGGAAATGTTGGCCGAGCTTGATAAGAAAACTTAGGTATCAAGTCAAATCAGATATAGCATCGAGTTGCAACTGGATGATTCATGATTGGAAAAGATAATCAGAGTAGCGTAGTGGAAGTATAACAAGTTCACATATATGAGGTTTAATCAGTGGTTAAGAAAGAATAGTCTTTTGAGGTAATAAAGATTCTCAGTCGATTGAGGTTTGGAGTTAAGTCAGAGAGGCAATTAATAGTTTTGGGTTACTCTCGAACTTAGTAGGTTAGTGTAAAGTTTTTCTCAGGTATTGTAAATGTAGAACTAGATAAGTGATTATGATAAGTTGTGTCGGAAAATTTAGAGCATATTGTGATGACCCGAACCCAAAATATCAAATATAACTCGGACAGCTCACACGGAAACCTCAAAATTTAAAATTATTCATAATATTCCATAATAATAATACAATTAAATTAAATTAT
>JAOVVI020017569.1:0-10579 GCA_028571085.2 Nepenthes alata | reverse complement strand
GTGCCTGTAACACAGATGTCCGTTGTGACCATCAAAGTTAGAACACATCATCCTCTCAGCCAGCCCGGTATAGAAGCTACCAATATGCAGGGTCTTACATTGCATTATACAAGATGTCAATTTTTTGACGGAAGTCCATGGCACCAAGTCACAAGGCAAGACAAGCTCCCATGTCATAATTCAGTGCAAATGGTACTCCATCTAGCCCTTCATTGGTAAGCATCAATACTCCGTGTGGAGGTTTTAAATATGGCCAGTATGGGAGAAAACTTGATGGCACCGAAAATTCCATATTTTTCCCCAGGCCAAAAACGCCAAGCTCGTAGAAAGTAAGAAGGAATTTTAAGATGGGTCTCCCATTTAAAAATGACCATGGAGGCAAGTTTATGTTTGGACCAGCTGATGGGTATCTCTATAATGATGGGAGATGGTAGAGGCTGAGACGATCCCTAAAACTTTGCTCAGAACAAGAATTGCATGATGCAGTAGAATGCCAAGTGAGAAATAACAGAGAGTCAAGTGGAATTCATGCGCATTTTCATCATTTATTCATGATAACTTTCGATTTAGATCAACTTCGGCATTGGGTTAACTATACCTTCCCTCGATATAATCCTTGCTATGAGGACGAGTAATTGTAGCCTGAAACATGGGCTATAAGATCGCAGAAATAGTCCGCAATGTAGCTTTGACACAGAAAAGTCACCTGACTTTATCTGTGCAAACCATCATTATGCTGCAAAGTTATAGTTATCACTGAATGTAAATTATAGTCGAGTAAAAATGCTTAAAGCAATATTGGCTGCCACTTGTGTGGAGATCTATACGCAAGTAATGTATGGACAGCTGCAGAAAATCCAAGAAATAGTGGAAACATTATCACCCACTGTTTACCTTTTAGCTGTGCACATGAATCGCCTATTTAATCAATGTGGCTGTGTCCCATATAGTATTCCGTGGCTCTGCATGCTCTGTTACATATACTTGTCTGGGAAGGACAATAGGAAAAGACATCTTCATTTTAGCTAGCAACGTGTCTATAGAGCTGTTTGTCACAGTCAATGCAACTATACTTCGAAGGAGATTGCAAAGGCTTTCAAATCACAGTTCTGGCTCATCTTTTCCTCGAGTGGTGGTTTGAATCACAAATCTTATGCAAGTATATCTGCTGTTTCTAAGTTGTGCCCCATGCTTATGCCCATGCAAGCAGCCCATATAGCTACATGGAGTATCAGACAGATTATGAACGTAATTGCAGAGAATAAGAGCTTATGAACAATAACTTGGTGTTCTAATAAGATGAACTCTTTTCAAATTTCAAGTATCCAGTTTCCAAATCTCTATAATTGCAAACTGAAAATATGCCCATAAGACCCAACTTGACAAAGACTTATAAAATGTAATCGTGAACAGCTGTTCTATTCAATGACCTCAGCAACAAGGCATTTCTCTATTGTTTCATCACATAGCTCCAGTGCCATGTCCATATTCCCATCCTGAAAGCTCCTATCAAGATAGAAGTTGTATATTTCTTTATCTGGAATCAAGCCTTTCCTCCTCATCTCTTCAAAGAGTGACTTGGCCTCTACATATTTCTTTCGCTTAAGAAAGCCTCTGATAAGGGCATTGTAAGAACTGACAGTGAGATTGAACCCTTTCTCAACCATTTCTTTGTGCAAATACCATGCCTCTTTCATATCCCTAGCTTTACTATGCCCCTTCACCAATATGTTATAGGTATTGCCGTTTGGGATAACCCCCTGAGTGCACATCCCCCTGTAAATTTCAGTGGCAGCCCGCATATTATTTCTAATGCAGTACTGCTTCAAAAGGGAATTATAGGTGGTGGCATTTGGCATGATACCCCTTTCTAACATCCATTTTAGTAGCCTCACACCATCTTCTAGCATCCCTAACAGACAAAAGCCATTCATCAACACGTTAAATGTGACTACTGTGGGTTGAACTCCTCTATCAAGCATCTTTCTTAGGAGCTCGTGAGCCTTATCCATCGCTCCCAACTTACAATAAGCATCCATCAATGTGGTATAAGTGATGACATCAGGATGAAATCCGGCGGCCTTCATATCTTCCGTGAGTTGTACAGCTGGAATTATCTTTCCCGCTTTGCAAAGACCATTGATTATAGAATTGTATGTGCATATATTTAGTTCCAGCCCCTTCGCACACATTTCATGAAGAAGCTCATTCGCTGTGTCAACCTCCCCCTGCTTACAAAGGCCATCAGCTAGGGCAGTATATGTGACAACGTTTGGGGCCAGCCCCATGTCAACCATCTGATTGTGCAGAGAGAAGGCCTCTTCCAACTCACCAGCCTTGCAATAACCATCTATAAGTGCTGTATAAGTAACTTCATCGGGTGCTAATCCTCTATCAACCATTTCTTCGAAAAGCTTGTCTGCTTCCGTCATCTTTCCACTCCGACAAAGCCCGTGGATAATAGCAGTATATGTGATAAAATCAGGAAGGATTTTTTCACTTTGCATTTCCTTAAAGATCCTGATGGCTGCAGGAACATTCCCACACTTGCAGAAACCATCAATGATAGTTGTATAGACTACAGTATCAGGTTCTATTTTTTGCCTCATCATTTCCCTCAAAACCCTTTCTGCTTCAGCTATGTTACCAGTATTGCACAATAGAAGAATTATGCTATTGTAGGAGAAAGCATTTGGCTTCAATCCCATTGTATGCATCTCGTCAAAGAGTCTCAAAACCCTTTGTGGCTCTCCAGCATGACAATATCCATTTATAACAGTACTATAACTCACGACATCAGGCATACATCCCCTTAGTTTCATCTGTAACAGTAAGTGGTGAGCTTCTCTAAACTTCCCTAATTGACAAAGAATGTGGATTATTATATTATAGGATGCACTATTCCAACAAACACCCATTTCAAGGAATTCACGAAATACTTGTAAAGCATCTTTGAGTCCTTTCAAGTGGTTTGAAAGACGAGAAAGAAATAAGTTACAGGAATAAACAGACATAACCACTCCATAATTAAACATCTTTTCAAAAAAATTTCTTGCCTCGCTAAGCATCCCAACTTGAACAAGAACTTCAAAGAATACATTAAAGGCATAGGGATCTGAACCCCAATCTCTGTATGTATAAATAAGCTGTTCGACAAAACAGGAATATGAATGTGAAACATCCAAATTGGGTTTCATCCAAAAATCATATATAAGACCATAAGCCATCTTTGGATCCTTTGAAGCAACCGCAATTTGAATGACAATGCAACGGGCTTCCAGTGATGGCTCTCTACGTAGACAAGCCCACTCAAAAAAATCCAATACCAGCTCATAATCACTCTTGATGTCCATGAGAACCCAAATGAGGTGGTCTGGCCTAAATTTGGATTCATAAGGCTTCAAAACATGGTGCAATAGTTCATAGCGCCTTTGCTTTATGGTGGTGGAAATGTACTGCACAAGTTCAGAGTCTGAAATATTAGGTTTCTTTGGAGAGTAATTTGGAAATGGCCTTACACTTGTTGAATAGGCAGAGAGGCGTAGGCTAAAAAATCTATCAATAAAACCATCCCAGCTGAAACAGTGATGCAAGATGCCAGAACAAGCGCCAGATAAGAAGTGGCTCCTCTTCATTTTTGTGAGAAAGATCCATTAGTGTAGATTTAAAAAGATATCAAGCTTAAAGGAAGAAGTGGCCATGCGCCATGTGGAGGAACTAGACAATGATAGCTTTCACATCACTTCACCTGCAAGAGGGTAAATTTTCACAGAAACATAGGTTCACATGCAAACAGCTATCAAAACCACAAAAAAAAAAAAAAAGGAAGAGAAGGGAGAGGGGCAAGAAAGGATAATTCTGAAAATAACTTTACATTGACGACAATAATAGGAAATATCTCAAAAACCACAGCATCTTAAATCCCACTATTTGGGATTGTCTACATTAATTTGCTACCATGGTTATCCTTGGTTTAGCCCAAAGTTCTTTGAAAATAAAAGCAATTTCAATTCTTTTTTTATCATCTCACCTAAAATTTCATTTGGGCAGACTCTCCTCTTATCTCTAATCTCGACCAAATCACATATCTTATGTACTACAACATACCTCTTGACCTGTTAAATTCATAACTATTGTAAGCTTTGTAGTGTTGTATAGGCTATATATGCGATCAAATCAACCCCTACCTAGGCAATACAACTTAATGATTTGCATGTGATTATTTTCCACCTAAATAAAAATGAAATGCGTCATTGCCATACTGGAAAATCAAAACAAAAAAAAATGAATATAATTGATAAATAGGGGGAAAATTGTAAGAAGTTAAAACAAATCACATTTATATACCATATCCTTCGTAAGATATCTAGAGATAATTATGAATTAAGAATTTTTACAAACTTGCATATCTACTCTTGAATAGTTCTGTGTATACCAGATATTAATTAAGCTGCTATGGCATTTACATATTCCTAATAGTGTTTTATTTATGTGTGACAATTCGTACTTGTATATATGCATAATCTTAGTCCTATATAACTTAGAAATTCTAAATATTGGGGAGTATCGAAATAACATTGATAATCATTTTCCACTATAAAATCTTATGATCAATAACCCAATCTTATAAGTCCTGAAGTCCCCCTCATCACTCAGAGGTAAAATCAAGAATTTTACAACCTGGTTCTCATACTAAATGCTCCTTAAAAATTTCCATTCACCTTCGTATCACTTCAATACTTACACAAACAGTAGAAAATCAATACGAGGAAATCTCAATGATCCAAAAAGGAAAAGGGGGGAGGGATGATTAATTGCAAGATTAATACAATTTTAACTGGGCCATTGAATCATATATTGTTTTCCACAATAAGTACAACTAATTAAGTGCATAGTTGACATGGGTATATACTATCCACTTCTTACATAATCTTCATGGTGATCATAGAACGATGAGTTCTACTCACTAAATTACATGAGGTATTCCATGGAAAACTGTTGGCAGCTGGATAAAGCAAACGGCTATAAGACCAGAGACAGAAAGTAATTCTATGAAGAATGCTTAAGTTCGTGTTTGATGCCTACTAGATGTTTGCATTTATGCCTGAGAGACCTGAGCAGATGGTCCAACGTAGGGACACATGGTCAATATAATTGTTAGTCGAATCAAACTTGCTCTGCTTCTTAATCTCTCGCCTACGCATTCACCATCCAATCGGCAAAAACTGAACGGGCTACTTGGTAGAATTTGGAGAAATCTACGACGAAGGGGAGCTAGCCGAGAGAGAGAGAGAGAGAGAGAGAGAGAAACGTTTACCTTTCATCGCTGCATCAGTTGTGTGCAGGCGGAAACCAGAAGAGATGAGGGCTGATTGTTGCCGCCGGTGATAGCCGAAAGCTGTTCGGCGCTGCTGAGCTTTCGAGGATGATAGAGCCTGCGCGTGTGCCCATGGAGGATTCTGAGTACAATTTGGGAGAATTTTTCATTAAAGTTTTTTTTAAAAAATATTTTCCTTCGACTAATTTTTTATGTGTTTAAAAATTGAGAAAAATATATTTTTTAAATAATATCTTCCCCCAATTAAATGGAATCTAAGTTAGTTTTTGAAAATGGCTTATTTAATGCTACAAAATTCATTAAATAATATTTCTAAAAATTAAAGGTAAATATCTATGTTTACCTTAATTTTGAGAAATTATATTAAACATAAAACTTACAACTTAAAGTGGATGTCAAAAAAAATTATTTTTTAAAATTTATTTTTTGTAAATATAATTTTAAAAATAATATGGTGCATTTAAATTTAATTTTTTATTATTTTTTATAAACCCTTTAGCTTTCCTCCAAATTTTAGGGTAAGCGGTTTACTACGGTAAACAAATTCGTTTCCACAGTCGATTATGTGTGTAAATCATGAATCCTTCCGCAGGAAGAGTCGAATCTCGATGAGAAGTGCGCGGCGAAAAAAGAAGTCATGCAAGAAAGAGAAGCCAGCAACGATTTAGTGGCTATTGCAAAAATGGGGCAAATCGTGTTGAAGGAGAAAATGATTTCCAAATGAATGGTAATGAGATATTTGTGGGGGAATGGGGAGAAGAAAGAGAGGGAGAACTATGGCCACATCTTAGCGCAAATTTATGCTGTGGAAGAGTGAATTTTTTTTTTTTTCTTAACTACATTTGTTTCTTAATCTTCCGGAATCAACTCCACCAGAAGAATTAAAAACATAATAAAATTTTCGAATTGAATCGTGAAAATGATGGTCGCCCAATGAAAGAGGATTTGAATTCTTTCGATTTCGAAGAATAAGAAGAAGGAAGGAAGATACCGAAAAGATGCAGTCGGCATATCCAAGACATGCAAGTAGAGATTCGTCGGATTTTGAGCCAGATAATGAACTGAGCCTAAGCGACAGGCTCAAAGTATTCAAGAGTTCTCAGTTTGATCCCGATGCCTACCTCAACTCTAAATGTCAGAACATTAGCGAAAAGGTCACCATCTCTCTCCTCCGTTTATATTTTCTATATATATATTTTTTAATTTTTCGATATTGAACCATAATTTTTGCGTGTATTTGCAGAATATTAAAATCATCTTAATCTTATTTGCATGTGTCATTTGAAATAACTGTGATTGAATATTTGAATGAACCAGAGGAAATGCGGAATGGTTTAGAGGGTAGGCATAAAGCCACACTAAATATTGTTATCTCGAGCTGTATGAGGGTCGACTAGATGCAGTAGCTGTGACAAACTTGCAAAGTTTATTTGAATTTTATAATTTTCTATTACAAATTAAGTTGTCTTTCTTTCAAGTACAAAGAATACAATTAAGATGGTGAAGCCAAGCATTTGTATTTTCTTATAAATGTTTCCAATTGAAACATCAGAATTGAACAGTTTTCTGCATTGAATTGATTACTAAAACAGGGAATAAGGCAGTTATGCGTATACCTTAAGGACTTAAAGAGGGAATCTGCAGAGGAGATGCGTAGAAGTGTTTTTGCTAACTATTCGGCCTTCATACGGTGAGCAGAGTATGCCAACAGAGACTATTCATATTGACAATCAGCACTTTTTTTCTTGGATTCTTACTTTCCCATTTTTTTATGACTAGCTTTTCACGTGAGTAAAAATCAGTGTAACTTACATACATGCCATGAGCTTAACCTTAATTTTTTTTCTCGCTACATTTGTGTGTTTCTTTGTAAGAGTTGATTAATGTAATGTCAAGAGGATAAAAAGAGAGCCCACGTATCAGTGGAGGCTTCTCCTTATTATGAATTTTGTGAGTGATAACGAGGCATCCCCTGCAGCACAGCTAAGGAGATTTCAGCTTTGGAGGGACAGCTTATTTCAATGAGAAACCTCCTATCAGCTCAAGTAGTTGTTACTCATGGTCTAGCTGATGGATCTCATATCGATGTATTTTCTACTGGTCATGAAGGTTCAACAGATGAGGACATATCAGGTTACAGAAACAAGGATATCAGTGAGATAGAGAATTGGCTAGGAGAATTCCTAGAGACACTGGAAGTTCTATTAGCTGAAAGAACTTTTGAGAAAGCTCTTGCTGCCCTGGATGAAGCAGAAAGCATAGCAAAAGAAGCCAAGGAAACACGGACACTTAGCCCAACAACATTGATATCGTTGCAGACTGCCGTCACGGAGCAGAAACAGAAGCTAGCTGACCTACTTGTAGAGGCTGCTTGCCAACCTTCCACTCAAGGTGCCGAGCTTCGATCTGTTGTTTGTGCACTGAAAAAGCTAGGAGATGGGCCACATGCTCACTCATTGCTGCTCAATGCTCACCGCCAGAAATTGCAGCTCAACTTGCAAAATCTCCGCCCTGTAGGTGCCTTGAATGGAGGTGCATGCACAGCTAGTCTATCACAGCTCTTCTTCTCAGCCATTGCCCAGGCAGCAAATGACTCCCTCATCATTTTTGGTGAGGAGACTTTGTATACGTCTGAGTTGGTGACATGGGCAGTCCAGGAGACTGAAAGGTTCTCTCTTCTTGTCAAGAGGTACTCTCTAGCAGTGGCAGCTGCAGCAGGGAATCTCCGAGCTGCTAAAGAGTGTGCTCATGTATGCTTCGGCCACTGTTCTTTGTTAGAAGAACGTGGGCTGGTGCTCTCACCTGTTCTCTCGAAACATTTTAGGCCCTGTGTTGCGCAGGCATTGACTGTCTACTTGAAGAGAATTGAACGGAGCAGTGCTGTTTTGGCTGCTGATGAGGACTGGTCTCTCACCAACGCAACAGGAAATGCACGGCTTATTGGTGTGCCTTCGCAACCAAAACTCTCAAGGAGCGCCCACAGATTTAATTCCATGGTTCAGGTGCCTATTCTGTTTTCTATCAACAATTTCTTAAGCATTGATCCTTATTTTGTTGTGTCTTGACTGGCTTTAGATTTGATCCAGTACGGGACCTGATCCGGCTGTGGGTAAGGTAGAAATGGAAATTTTTTTCATGGTCTGAGATTGTTGCTGAGGGATTAGTCTAATATCCAGCCTATTTTGATTACGAATGGTCTGGGTTTTTTTTTATAGGGTTTTGTCCATTATGTTACCTGTCCTTGCTAGACATGAGAGTTCTGATAAATCGTTTGCATTTGATTTAAGGGATTGAGAGGTTTCTAATTTTATATGTTTCAGTCCTAGATTATAATAAATGTGATATCTTGTCTTGGCTGTGAACAAGTATAAATCACTGTATTTTGCAAAACTACCCTTAGGCCCTCTCTTGTCTTGGCTGTGAATGAGTATAAATCACTGTGTCATGCAAAACTTCTCTTAGGCCCTCTTTTTTTTGGCTTTTAGGGATGTGTGGCTCTTTGAAGTGGTATCACTGACTTTTGTCCAAATGGTCTAAAATTAAGATATTCAGAAATTCTCATCGTTTACAATTAATTCAATAAAAGCCAAGATATGGGCATGCCAAAACTTATGCGACCTTATCATCATAAGTTCTTAGGATGGATAGTTCCTTGAAATGTGCAATTTCTCTGCTTTTTTTTCACTATTTCTTGGATTTATGCAACGATTTTTTCATTTATTTGAATTACGGTCTTCCTTTTTAGGAACTCTTTGAGGATGTAGATACTCTTGAAATTATGCAATTAGTCAATCCAACACTTGAAGGTGTACTGCGAGTGTTTAACTCCTATGTGAATATAATGATAAATGCCCTGCCTGGCTCAATAAACGAGGCAATTCAAGAAGGAACAGAAAACACTGTTGTGAAGCAAGCAGAGACAGAGGCACAACAGCTAGCTTTGTTAGCTAATGCCTTGATGTTGGCAGATGAACTGCTTTCACGCACTGCTTCAAGGCTGTTGCCATCAAACCAAACTAGCAGCAGGCCTGATGAGCGTACCAGAAGAGGCTATGCAGATAGACAAATCCTCCTGCCAGAGCAGAGAGAGTGGAAGAGGCAACTTCAACGCTTAGTTGATAACTTGCGTGATAGCTACTGCAGACAGCACGCTCTTGAGCTGATATTTACAGATGATGGTGATATTCGTCTAAATTCACAGTTGTACACTAGTTTGGACGACTATGCCGGGGAACCTGAGTGGTTCCCATCCCAAATATTCCAGGTAATTTTGCATGACATTGCAATGTTGTACAGCATTTGATGAATAATGGTTTTTGATCATCCAGGAATTGTGAGCAACACTACTCATACCAGAGGTTTATTACGATTTTAGCGAAAATGATAATGTAACAACCATTAGGTGAGCTCACTCAACAGATTAAAATAATTAGAAGAAATGGCGAATCAACAAGTGCTTATCATTATTTTTTAGAACTGTAGTCAACTTGTAGTGGGATGTCTGTCGTTGCTAGTGATATTCCATGAGTGATCTTTTCCGTGCAGGAGTTTTTTGTGAAATTGACTCAGATAGCAAGCATTGCATCAGACATGTTTTTTGGAAGGGAAAGGTTTGCAACTGTGTTATTGATGAGGCTAACAGAGACTGTGATGCTGTGGCTGTCTGATGATCAAACCTTCTGGGAAGAGATTGAGCAGGGCCCTAAACCATTAGGTCCTCTTGGCCTTCAACAGGTGAACAATATTTATCGGGCGTATTCATGCATGCATACACATTTATTTTATCTACATGAATTCTTTGTATAAAAAGTAGAAGCCTGAACCTTGTGTCTCAAGAATTTATTTAAGTTCCAGAAGAATTTGTTTGAGATAACTCACTCCAAAACTGAAAGCACCATAAGCCATTTTTCTATCCAATAATATTAAAGTACACACTAAATTACACAAAAACTACTACCAATACACAAACAATGTTCTGTATTGTTGGGTCCCATATCCTGGCCCATGAAGCATGTCCAGGCCCATGAAGAAGGTTGCGGCCCGTAAGAAATCCTAATGCCCACTAAGACGTTCAGCCCAGCCCAACGGACGAAAGGCGCAAACCTGTGCCAGCAGAAGACAACGGAAACCTGCGACGCATTTAATGCGTCGCCGGGAACAGACGAAAAAGGCGAAGAGACTAGCCAATAGGGGCGTGGCCGGAGCAGTACCAGCGGCCCACGCAACCATCTGCCAACGACC
>JAOVVI020017568.1:0-10580 GCA_028571085.2 Nepenthes alata | reverse complement strand
AAGAGTGAGCTACAAAGCCCAGCAAGGTACCCACATGCAGAAAATATTAACATACATATAATCAGATCAAACTAAAGATTCATAACATAAACTTAGCATACGAAAATCACCATATTGTTTATTCTTAAGTTCGAAATTCCTTGTTATTATTATTATTATCTTGTCTTCAGAAAATTCATAAAAATTGTATGAACTATTTATCATCTTTAGGGACCGGATGGGAGCAGATAACATCGAGGAAGGGTTGTGTGCTACCCCACAACCTAAAGTTGTATCCTCCTATTATACTCCCAGAGGAGGGCGGTAATGCCTTTACCCGGCATACGGGGTCGTAGTACAAAAGCATTGTGCCACCAGAAATTCTCCCGTGGGCCAGGGGCAGTCCTGGAGTGTCACTCCAATATCCTTCATCAATCTTTAACAGCTAGTGGAAACTCGGTTCTTAGTTCATATCTTTCGATGGCCATTCATCATAGTTCAAAAGTCGGAAGTCGTAGAGTTTCACTTGCTGTCCGGATTACATACACTTTTCCTTGTTCTTATAGCCTTTGTTCTTAACTTCAAACAATTGAAATCCGTATAGCATTTTCTTTAACATCTTAAAATCGAAGGTCTTTTATCAAAATATCAGAGGTCTTATTTATTAAAGCTGGAGGTCTTTTCTCTCAAAAGTCGGTTTCAAATCATAGAACCTATACGTCACTTTACAAAGCCGGTTTCAAATCATAGAACTTATACGTCACTTTACAAAGCCGGTTTTAAAATTATATTACAAATGCCGGTTTCAAATTTTTGATACAAGGCCGGTTTCAAATCAAGGCCGGTTTCAAAATCAAAGCTGGTTTCAAATCATATTAGTCATTTTTACAAATCAAGGCAGGTTTTAAAATCATGATACAAGGTCGGTTTCAATTATAATGCACGGCCGGTTTCAAAGCTTAATACAAGGCCTATTTTAATAATCCAAGGTTGGTTTCAAAGATTAATATAAGGCCGGTTTCAATAATACAAGGCAAATTTCAATTATAATACAAGACCAATTTCAAAGCTTAATACGAGGACGATTTCAAAACTTAATACGAGTAAGGTCTATCGGTGGTCTTTATGAAAATACAGAACAAAGCTTCCTTTAACATGGCATTAAAAGAAATTCTTCCTTAATTTAGATGATCAGAACAATATCATACATACCGTAATATAAGTTCATAAAAAATCAGATATACTTGTATTGCAAAAATGAATTTAAAAAGGGTGAGTACACTTGCCTGAATTCCTTTACTTCATCCTGAAATTCTTGTTTTCTTTACTAGAAAACTCGGTCAAGAGCCTCTTCCTAACCCCTTTCCTTACACTCTCTCGTTCTTATTTATAGGCCTTTGGTCTGACGGTAGTAGGTAGGGCAGGTCAACCACTCGGGGGTGGTTGAAGGTCGGTTACCTACTCAGGCATGGTCCTCCTGACTTCACATTTTGCATGGGTTTCATTATTTCTGGTCAACTGGTGTTGACCGGTAAGTTGGGTTACACGGTCAGCCTTCATTTTGTTTTCCCCTCATGCGTTTTGGTCAACACCTGTTGACTAGATCACGTTTTCCCCTTATGCTTTTCGGATAACAGGTGTTGATTGGATCACGTTTTCCCCCCGCCTCAAAACAATTTGGTCCTTATATTTTTGATGAAAGAAGATCCCAAAAATTTGATACATTACAGATGTGTTCGTAATTCAAAAGCAATGGACAAAGAAAACTAGTTCCAAAGTACTCTTGCAAACCAACAAATGACTGGACTTCTTCTAAATATGCTAATATTTAAACTTCATGCAAATATGAAATTTAACCAGACTTCATGCTATTAAGTCAATAACCGGACTCCTTCAGACGTGCAAAATGCTGGACATCTTTAAAAATGCAAATACCCAGAGTTTTTAAATTATGAAAATAACTGAAGTTCTTCCATCATGCAAATAACTAGACTTCATCAAATATACAAATGACTGGAGTTATGCAAATAACTGATTTTCATGTAAACATGCAGGTAGTCAGAGTTCATGCAAATAGGAAAATGGCTAGACTTCAAACAAAAGCAATTAACCAAAATTCTTAAATGATGTATTCATAAACATTAACAATGCACAAAGAAAGCAAATTATGCTTTACGTAGAGACTTAACAAGGTGAGCATGATAACAATAATGCTTATGGATTCAAAACATAAATTTATCAAAAACGTAGGGTACACTGGCCTAGAATTGCTCATCAATTCCTTATTCATGTCTGTCTTGGAAATTCTTCCCTTCCTTTCTCTCATCTCTGACTTCCTTCTTCTAAACGTGCCCTCAAATCCCCGCATCTAGTATTTATAGGCGATGGGGTGGTTGATAGTAAGTGAGGCAAGTCATCTACTTCCGATATTTTATTTACATCCCCTTCTTAAGTGAATTCCAAAGAATTCCAGAGAACTCTAGAGCAAGTGGGAGTAGGTAGGAGTAGTTCACCTACTCATAACTGGCTACTCCGACCTTTTGCCAAAGCCAATCAATGATTCATTCATTGCCTTTAGTCAACTCCAGTCAACTTTCCTTAACCGGTCAATATTTCATTTTGCCATCCTTCTTCTCTGATTGTCTTATTAATAATTTACTCTGGTCATCTCCTTCTAAATCTACTCCGGTCGTTAGTAATTTTGGGTAGAGCATTTTATTTTGGCAAAGTTACTTCATGAATTCACTTCGGCATTTTCCTTTAAAATTCACTCCGATTTTCAACATTATTAATATACTCCGGTCGATATTTATATTTCCAGTCGACCATCAAATCATGCCATCATGAACTCAACTTCCACTGCTGCCATCCTCATCCCATCACTCCACTACAGCAATCCTCATTTCATTAACTTCGGCCGGTCATCATCACTCCAACTCTAGCCATCATCTCATCAACCTCGGCAGCTCATCATCACTCTAACTCCAGCCATTTTCTCATCTCATTACTTCAGCCATTATAACTTCGGCCTTTACCATATCACTTCAGCCATTATAACTTTGGCCTTCACATATCACTTTAGCCATTAGAACTTTGGCCTTTACCATATTACTTCAGCCATTATAACTTCGACCTTCATCAAATCACCAATTCACAAGGCCACCACCACATTACCACACCACTTCGGCCAATCATCTCTCATCTACTCCGGACATGTGACGGACCGGCCATATTCCACCATATAAGGCCGTCGTCGACCGAAACCGATCTTACACTCTGGTTAAAAAGTGGACTTAAAAAATTTTTCTTTTTTTTGGTATACATCACATCGCGTGCACAGGATCACGTAAGGCCGAACTCCTTGAGTTGGCCTCAAAAGTTTTAATCTGACCAGCCAATGAAGAGGTCGGTCGGACATGAAGGTCCTGAAACAAACTGAGATGCCACTAGGATTCACAAATTACTCAAACCATAACATCATACGGAAGCATACTATATTCATTAATTTTCACAACAACTTTGTACAAAATGTTTCCCAAAATGATCAAAAGAGAGTACATTAAGTCTGTTCTTGCCACGATACTTAATTCCAGCCAGCTAGCCATCTTAGCTCGTCCGCCTTACTCTCATTTCTCGTCCTCCATAAGCTTCTCATCATCTGAAAATAGCAAGAGTGAGCTACAAGGCCCAGCATGGTACCCACATGCAGAAATCATTAACACACATCATCGAATCAAAGTAGAGGTTCATAACATAAACTTAGCATACAAAAATTATCATATCATTTCTTCGTAAGTTTAGAAATCTTTGTTCTTATTCTTATTAGCTTGTCTTCAGAAAATTAATAAAAACCGAACAAAATACTTATCATCTTTAGGGACCAGACGGGAGCGAACAACATCGAGGAAGGGTTGTGTGCTACCCCACAACCTAAAGTCGTATCCTCTCATTATACTCCCCGAGGGGGGCAGCAATGCCTTTTACCTAGCATACGGGGCCGTAGTCCAAAAGCCTTCTGCCACCAGAAATTCCCCCATGGCCCAGGGGTAGTCCTCGAGTGTCACTCCAATATCCTTCATCCATCTTTAACAGCAAGTTCAATGAAAACTCGGTTCTTAGTTCATATCTTTCAATGGCCATTCATCATAGTTCAAAAGTCGAAAGTCGTAGAGTTCCACTTACTGTCCGGATTACATACATTTTTCCTTGTTCTTATAGTCTTTGTTCTTAACTTCAAAAATTGAAGTCTATAGCCTTTCCTTTAACATCTTAAAATCAAAGGTCTTTTATTAAAATATCGGAGGTCTTACTTATCAAAGCCGGAGGTCTTTTCTCAAAATTTGGAGGTCTTTTCTCAAAAGCCGATTTCAAATCATACATCTTATACGTCGCTTTACAAGCCGGTTTCAAATTCACGATACAAGGCCGATTTCAAAATCATAGTACAAATGCCGGTTTCAAAATACGCTATAAGGCGGATTTCAAATTCATAGCTCAAATGCTGGTTTCAAAATATGCTATAAGGCCGGTTTTGAATTGATGATACAATGTCGGTCTCAAAATCATAGTACAAATGCCGGGGGTCTTTTCTCAAAGATTGGAGGTCTTTTATCAAGGCCGGAGGCCTTTTACACATATTCAAATCAGATATCTTAGAAAACTTATCCGTGGCCAAAATTCATGCAAGTAAGTAAGGTTAATCGAAGATCTTTATGAAAACACATAACAGAGCTTACTTTAAACATGGCATTAACAGAAATTCTTTCTTATTCAAATGATCAGAACAAATATCATGCATAAGCTCATCAAAAATCAGACATACTTGCATTGCAAATATGAACAACAAAAGATGAGTACGCTTATATCAAATCATGAACTTAAGGGGGGTACACTTGCCTGAATCTCCTTACTTAGAGCCTAAATCTCCTTACTCAGAGCCATCATGGAATTCTTTCTTGGTTCTTTCACCAGAAAGCTTAGCCGAGAGCTTTCCCTTCCCCTTTCCTTAAATTCTCTAGTTCCCTATTTATAGGCCTTTGGTCTGACAGTAGTAGGTAGGGCAGGTCGACCACTCGGCAGTGGTTGGGACTAGGTTACCTACTCAGGCATGGTCATCCTAACTCTACATTTCGTAAGGGCTTCCTTACTATTTCCGGTCAAGTGGCATTGACCGGTTATGTCTCCTTTTAGGGATTTCTATTGTCTCAACACTTTCGGCCTCCATCTTACCCTGATTTGCCATTAATTCATTCTTCCTTAATTTCCGGTCAACTATCGTCGACCGGATTAGATTTCTCTTTCACATTTTTGGTCAACTGGCATTGACCGGATTTAGTCGCTCCTTCTTACATATTCCGGTCAACTGGTATTGACCAAATTTTACGTGTCCCGGTCAACTAACATTGACCGGATTAACTTACCTTTAACATTTTTCGGTCTCCTTCTCCCCTTCAGCTTTCCGGTGAATATGCGTTGATCGGATTACGTTTTCCCCTCACACTTTCCGGTCAACACTGACCAAATTGCTTTTCTTTTTATATTTTTTGGTCAACTGGCGTTGACCGAATAACCTTCAAATTCCCTCGACTCCTTGATTATATTGACTCGATGACTGGGATTTCTATGTTTTAGAATCTGGGCCGTTACAGGACATCATGCTCCAGCCATTACAACTTTACCACACCACTTCGGTCGGTCATCTCTCATCTACTCCGGCCATCATGCTCCAGCCATCACCACATTACCACACCACTTCGGCAGGTCATCTCTCATCTACTTCGGCCATCAACTCTTGCCTTCACAACTTCGGCTGCCTCTCATCAACTTCGAATTCATCAACATACACTCCTTCCTAATTTTTATGTTTTTGGGATCGTGATCTCACAGAAGTTATCTGAAAAGTTATTTGTAGAAATCTGACTGGCCTACTGAGGTGCGATGAGTTAAAAGCTAAGAAATAAGTGGAAAGACATTTCTGATTCTATTAATTAGGACCTAGGACTGATATACGATCTGGTAAGGTTCTCCGGCATACCTTAGAATGTTATGATGGTAATCGAGGATAACTCAATCAATGGAGTTATACGTGGTCCATCCTTCCTCAGAGCGTTAACATAGGGGGTAAAAATTCTGTGTCTGACTTGCCTTCGGGAGGTAATTCTATTCTGATCCGACTAGAAGGAATACTTTTATTTTTTTTCTGGCCTTGAATTGTGTGGAGCATACACAATCTATCTTTGTTTATTTGTCCCCTCGGCTAGTAGGATCTACTAGTTGGTCCTTAGGATAATAAGTTGGATTTCCAAAACTTACAGAATTTAATACCATATTCTAATTTCTAATGCCTGTTTTACTGATTTATGATATCAGAAGCATGTTATATAAAATTATGCTTTCTCCTGTTTTCATGTACTTCTCTGTTCTTCGGATATTTTTATGGTCCTGCTTATCTGTACGTATATTCCACATGAAAGCATTACACTTACATATTTTCACTGTACCTTGTTGGGTGTCAACTCACTCTTTTATTTTTCCCCCTCCAGATGATACAGTAGAGTTAGTTCCTAACGAGGAGTAGATTCAGCCTAGCCAGCAGACTCTTGGAAGACTTAAAGCTACTTGAAGATTTTGGGTGCTTCAAAGCCTATTTTGGGAGTCTGATTAGTTTGAATGTAAATACTTAAAATATGGATGGAAATTATGTATTAATAGATTATGAAATATTCTGTATTTTTGTTGGAATTGTATTTCTGCTTCCATAGGTTTATATTTTAGACATAGTTCTACTTCTTCTATTTGCTTTTGGATTTGTACAGGTCCTAGATGGCATCTTCCTTTTGAACAAAGATAGTGGATAGGATATATTATCTTGGAGCCATGGATTTTATAGCATTTTGTTGATCCTTTCTTTGTTGATGAATGAATGTAAAAGTTTATTTGTTTGTATAATTGTCCAGATTATGAAAAATACAGGTTGTTTATATTAGATTTTTGCCAGTTTTAGGAAAAGCTCTACTCAATTTTTTCTAGATATTTATATTATTGGGCATTTGTTTATCTATTATTGATGGAGGTTAAACAAAAACCATTTCATCACAGTTCATATCAGAGATCGGAGATGCCTTAGGATGGATCGATCTTAAAGTAGAAGCTTAGGTTTAAGTTTAAATAAGAATAAGTTTAGGGTAGTTAGGAGGTGTGTAGGTGATAACCTTTAGGCTAATCCTGATTTATATTGAACTATTGTTAACCCCATTCCTCTAACCTAATTTCTTGAGGTTTATTAATGTTGTGATTGCTTTTGGTTATAGGACATATGATGGCTAGTGGAAGAGGTAGAAGAAATAAACACGGGGGTGCTAGCACTCCTCACGACTGAGAAGCCAAATACGTGAACTTGTTGGAGAGGATGACAAATGTTGTTGAATCGATAGGTTCATGGTGGAGAGATAACTTGGGACATATTCGAGGAGGCTTTTAAGGAAAAATAGTTTTCGTCTATTCTTCAAAATAAGAAGAAGCAAGAATTTATGCGACTCAGACAAGAAAACCTGACTGTAGCGGAGTATGACGCAAGATTTACTAAATTATCTTGTTATGGGCCGTATTTTATGGGGGACAAATTGAGGATGGCAAAGAAAATTCAGCAAGGACTGAAGGATGATATTCGAAGGCAATTGTCAACTCACAAGCTCCAAACGTATGTTGATATTCTAGATTGGGCCTTGATTTATGAGGAGGAACAGGAGATGCAGAAGTTCTTCAGTAAAAGAGCCGCAAGCCGGGCAAGCTATAGCATGAGATCTAATGTAGGACCCTCTAGGCCCTCTAAGAAGGCAAAGACAGTGGCAAAGGGGAAGAATATCACCGAAGTTCAGTTAGCGACTAGTTCTTAGGGGCCCGTAGCTAATTGTGCTACCTGTGGAAAGAAGCATGGGGGTATCCTTGTCGCAAGGCAATGGGAGCTTGTTTTAGATGTGGACAGCAAGGCCACTAGATTAAAGATTCTCCATTGCCCCAGAGGTTTGAAGAAAAGAAGCCAACCGTTTTGGCTAAGGCATTTGTTGTGACAATACAGGACACTGAGACATCTCCAAACATTGTTGAAGGTACCCTTTCTATCGTTGACTTTCAGCTTATGTATTATTTGATTCGAGGTCTACACATTCTTTTATTTCCTCACGATTTACATGCTATATTGTGACTGTCCCATAAATTTTGGATTATTCTTTAGCAATATCAACGCTACTGGATTTTCAGTAGTTACTGATGTTATGTATCCAAATTATATGGTGGAGGTGAATGGGAAATATTTGATGGTAGACTTGATATTGTTAAATATGGGTGATTTTGGCTAACTAAATTTCATGCCAGTATTGATTGTTTTTTAAAAAGGGTGTGCTTTGATATTTTCAAAATGGAACCCTTTTTCTTTCAAGGCATTAGGAAAAAGGAGATGCTGGTATTAATTTTTGCTTTGCATGTCAAGCATTTGATAAAAAGTGGATGCCATGCTTAACTAGCAAATGCCAGCACCATTGGGAGACACAGTGTGCCAGCTAGAGATATTCTAGTTGTATGTGATTTTGAGGATATATTTTCAGATGAGTTACCTGGGTTACCACCTCACAGGGAGATTGAGTTTGATATTAAAGTTATTCGAGGAGCTATCCTGATTTCTAAAGCACCTTACCATATGACACCCGCCGAATTAAAAGAGTTAAAATTACAGTTGCAGGAATTGTTAGACAATGGCTTTATTAGACTGAGTGTATCTCCGTGGGGTGCTCTGGTACTCTTTGTAAGGAAGAAAGATGGGTCCTTACGGTTGTGTGTGGATTATCATGAATTAAACAAAATCACGATTAGGAACAAATATCCATTGCTGTGCATTGATGATTTGTTTGACCAATTATAAGGATCTCGAGCATTTTTGAAGATTGATTTGAGGTTCGGATATCACCAATTGAGGATTAAGTTAGAAGATGTGGCCGAAACTGCTTTTCGGATGAGGTACGACGACTATGAATTTCTTGTGATACCATTTGATCTTATGAATGCTCCTGCTGTTTTTATGGATCTGATCAATAGGGTGTTTAGACCGTATCTGGATAAATTTGTGGTGGTGTTCATTGATGACATTTTGATATATTCTAAGAGTCATGAGGAGCAAGTGACTCATTTGAGGATTGTTCTTCAAGTACTTCGTGAGGAAACGTTGTATGCTAAATTGAATAAATGTGAGTTTTGGTTGGAGAAAGTGATGTTTCTAGGGCATGTGATTTTGAATGGAGGTATTTCTGTAGACCTGAAGAAAGTAGAGGTGATCACTAGCTGGAGTAGACCTACCTCGGTGACTAAAGTTAGAGGTCTTCTCGACATGGCAGGATATTATAGGAGATTTGTAGAGAATTTCTCTTGGGTAGCTATGCCCTTGACTCGATTAGTAAAGAAGGAAGTAAAGTTTGACAGGACTGAAGAATGTGACAAGAGTTTTCAGGAATTAAAAGATCGTCTAACGACTGCTCTGGTGTTGGCTATTCCGGACGGATCGGGTGGCTTTGAGGTATATTGTGATGCCTCTAAGGCGGGATTGGGTTGTGTATTGATGCAACATGGTAAAGTAGTAGCTTATGGCTATAGACAACTAAAGGTGCATGAAAAAAACTACCTAACTCATGATCTAGAATTAGCTGCTGTTGTGTTTGCCTTGAAAATTTGGAGGCATTACCTTTATGGAGAGAAATTCCTTGTCTATTCAGACCATAAAAGTCTGAGGTATTTATTCTCGCAGAAGGGGCTTAATATGAGGCAAAGGAGATGGTTTGATTTTTTGAAGGATTAGGATTGTGAGATTTAGTATAAACCCGAGAAAGCTAATGTGATTGTTGATACTCTGAGCCATTGATCAAGTTTTGTGGCAAGTCTTCAGATAAAGCAGATGGAGATGTTAGACTATTTGAAGCAATGTGATATTCAATGGTAGTTCAGGGCAATTGGATAATTTTGTCATACCTTCAAGTTCAGCCGAAGGTAATAAATGAGGTTAAGGAGAAGCAGGTGAACAATTCCTTTCTTATGGACATTGTGGGTGATTTAAATAAGGACTCCAAAATTGATTTCAATGTTTGAGCCAATGGAGTATTAAGGTTCAGAGATTGATTGTGTGTACTAGACAATAATGTGTTGAAGGAGAAAATCTTGAAGGAAACTAACCGATCTTGATATACTATTCATTCAAGGACGAATAAAATGTATCAGGATTTGAGAAAAATATTTTGGTGGAGAAACATGAAATGGGATATTATGGCTTATGTAGAGAAATGTCTTGTTTGTCAACAACTGAAGGCTAAGAGAAAACCATCTAAATTATTGCAATCAATGTCGATCCCGAGTTAGAAATGGGAAGACATCACGATGGATTTTGTGTCAGGGTTACCTAGAAGTCCAAAGAATCATGACACCATTTGGGTTATTGTTAATCGGCTGACCAAATAGGCCCATTTCTTGGCGATCAGAATGATATATTCTCGTGGCAGATTAGCCCAATTATATGTGAATAAAATTGTTAGGCTTCATGGTATACCCGCTTCGATTGTGTC
>JAOVVI020017567.1:0-10580 GCA_028571085.2 Nepenthes alata | reverse complement strand
CCACCAGGTTGGTTAGCACAATCGCCTGCCCAGCTTAAGGACTCAACTCCTTAGGAAACCAAACAGCATTATCCGGCCAACCAAGTAGGCCACCTGATGCAACGATACGAACATACACGATGCAATAAAGACAATAGACACCAAGTTGGGAAGAACTGCCATTTTAATACTCAAGAAGTGTGGTACATTTTAGAAAAGTAAAAATAAAAGGAAGAACAAAAAGGCTACATGGTCGGCGGACAACCTTGGTTGTCTCGGGGCTCTCCTACTAAGTCCTCTTTACGTTGCGATGTACGGTTGTTCTGATTGATAAACTCAACGGAAAAATCAGGATCGACCAACCGTGCAACGCGCCATCCAATGTTGATCCCCTCTAACAGCCGGACTTGGAGCATACCACTGATCTCATGGGGGCGAACACAGAGGGTTAACTCATTCTCTGAGGCGGCTGCTCGATCAGCAAGCCGTTTATTGCCTGCTTTAAGTTTGTCGTTCTCCTCCTTCAAGCGGGCAACCTTAGCTCCCAAAATGGTAATCTCTGTTTCCATTTTCGCCAAGACGGTCGCAAGGGCGGCAGTGTCCTCACGGTGCTCTCCTGCGGATGCCGCCAGCCTGGCATACACCAGGCTATCTCTGCCTCCTTATTAGCCAGCGCCTCATCGCGCTACACCATCTCCTTAAAAACAACGGAGGCCACCCTCAATGGCTGCATAAACAATGAACAGAAGACAAGTGAAAAATATGGAAGGGATAAAGTACGAGGAATCAATCGTCAAGAATCGTACCTCCCAAAGTCTTCGCTCGGGCCCCTTAGGCCTGCCCTCAAGACCCGGACGAGGTGGCAAAGGGCCGGGAGCACCCTCTCAAGCCAAGCTCATAGCTGTCTCATCGAGAATGCTCTCCAAGAGCTTATCAGTCTCACCCACAGCTGTAGCAGGCTCGTCTCTCGCAGCCTCTGAAGCGGCTGCAGCAGGGCCCTTTCATTTGGTTGCCTCTGGAGTAGCTGCTGGAGGATCAGCCCTCGTCGATGGTTCCATAATAAAAACTCGTGAACCCTCAGCCATGTCACGAGCTAGCTCCTCCACTGACCCCATCCAGGCGGCGCATGGAACCACCTTCGACGCTGGCTAGGCCAAAATGACTCCTCCAACCTCCACTGGACTGTCCTCCATGGTCTTCCCCGCACCCGCAGTGCTACAGGATCCGCCGCAGATCCCGACAACCACGTAATCAATGCGCGATGAAGACGAGGAAGGTGTCTCCATTGCCCTCTCAGTAAACTCTACCCCTGTGCGCCTCGAGCGGATGATCACACCCATCGAATCCTCCGGGTTCATAATCATAACAGGGGCTTGGTTTCTGAACCGGCGACGGCGGCCCCCGGTTGACCTTGTTGGACTCCACCCGGGAGACCAAGAAGTCTCTCTTAAATTCATCGGGGTTGGCTTGAATGGCTTTGGTTAGCCATACGTAGGCGGCGCTCTCCGCCACCGACGACGTACCAAAGTACGCCTCCGGAATCTCTCCCCATTCCCTCGTGAAGGGTAATTTCTCCCCCACCTTCACAAAGAAGAACCGGTTCTACCAGTTCTTCAACGAATTGTGAATGGCCTTGTTAATCTTTATCCCAGCACAGGGAGAGAGCGATATCCACTCCTTCCCATGATTCACTTTGAATAAAACCCTAATGCCAGACATCCTAAATCTCTGGTTGATCTTTAGAGCAAAAATACAGAGAGTGCGAAGATACCTCACGGCATTGGCGTGAAGCTGAGCGATGGAAACACACAGGGCCTTCATGATCGACTCTAACTCAATCGGCAATGGCATACGGAGGCCGCTCCTCAGATGGGCCTCGGAAACAGTAATGTATCCCTCCGGTGGGGCAAAGGCCTTATCGTCCTTGTCCGGAACCCTCCAGGCCGTCTCCTTGGGGATGTTGAACTCAACGCACAATGTCTTAACATCATTCTCTCTCAGAACAGACGAGAAGTCCGCAATGGAAGCCATTATCGGAAAAGGTTTTAGGGTTCTTTCAAAGCGCTTATCTGGAGAACAGTAAGGAAGAAGATGAGAGTTTGATGGCACGAACGAGTTTGAAGTTTGGAAAGGAAGACTTAGGCGCCACGCGCAAAACCCCTCATTAAGGACGCCGTTAGGACCGCCACGTGTCACCTCCCTACTTGGCCCTGCAAACGGCGGATCTCTGGCGCATTAATGGCTACGATATCTGCCCAACTAAAGGGAGACACGTATTGCACTCTGACAGGAAAACCGGCTAATGGCCACGCAGGACTTTTTCAGAATTGATCAGGACGGTCAACAATTCTGGTACTTAAGAATTGACCAAAATAGTCAACAATTCTGGTGCTCCAAAATTGACCAGGATTTTCAATAATTCTGGTACTCTAAAATTGACCAGGACGGTCAACAATTCTGGAATTAACCAGGGTGATCAATAATATTGACAAAATCTTTTTTCATATCTCTCATGAAGCTCCACGGGATCCTCAAACACCCAAAGCAATAAGGGACATCCCATCATGAACATACTGGAGGCTCAAAATCTGACCACCAACATGGGGGCTAGTGATAGGTATACCAGTAATGGGCTGGCCCAAAAGACCAATGGAAGCCTAAGAAGGATGGTCAATACTTTGACAGCCCAATAAAAGACGGGCCAAGACCTGAAAGGCCCAGGACGGTCAACATTGGCATTGACCGTCCGGGTGGCCAACTTGCTTGTAGACGGTCAACTCAACGTTGACCGTCCACACACGGCATGTTGGGCCCTAAGAGACTTTTATACAGTGATGGGCCTATTCTATTATGGCCCACAGCCCATCAGATGACTAACAGCGAATTTCCCTTCGTTCTCCACGAAGGCGGCCAACACACACACAGACGGTCAACTCGGACATTGACCATCCCTACCCTGCATATTGGGCCCAGAGTAGCCTTTCCATAGTAACGGACATGGTCTATTTGGGCCCAGGACTCATCAAATGGCCAACCACAGCTTTCCAAGCATCTTCCACGATCCCAGTTGGCGCCCAAAAAGGGCATTGACAAAATTGGCAACCTTCACATAAAGAATGCACCAGATTTTTCCAATTCCTTGTCAACTGGGGTACTCCAACGGTAATATGCTGAGAAGGAAAGAGACTGATTTGGAAAGCTGTTTGCCACCTCAGGAGGAAACTATCACGCCCACCTTGGCATCTGGCATCTGCTCGAGAAGGCAAGCCAGCCAAGGTCGACAGAGGGGATCGCCCCTTCCAAAGGAGCAAGATCGCCCTCTCAGCCATAAAACAAACATTAGAATCATCATTCTGGGTATGCTCTCCTCTACGCTTTCATTGAGACTTTGATACTCACGCTTTCTTTTACGCATTCAATCAGATTAAACTCGGAGAAAACTGCCAACAAAAACACGATCGACCCTTAAGGCAACAGGCGAGCCCTCATGGCCGTTTACTGCCTTCCCACCTCCCAGATTCAAGAAAGGCTTTGCGTCTCTCTTACATATGGAATAAACACTCTCACTATCTCTCCCTCTTTTCTCTCAAAAAAGCTTTCAGTTTCTTTCTTTGAATACTGTTTGACTGACTTGAGCGTCGGAGTATTTTTGGTGGGACTACATCCCGCCGACATGCTGACCTTCTGTTCTGCTTAGTGGTGTGCAGGATCCAACTCAGGGAACGGAGCCGGAACAGCCGCGAAAGGATCGCCCAAATCTGTTCGAAGTTCGGATCTAGGGACGCATCAGAAACATATAATAATATTTTTTGTGATAAGTTTGCAAATGTGGTCGAGAAACTACGATACAATTTGGATAATTAGTGATCGGCTAACAAAGTTAGCCCACTTTTTTGCAGTTTAGATGACTTTTTTGAGAGACCATTTGGCAAGATTGTACATTAAAGAAATAGTGAGAGTTTATGAGGTCCCAGCTTCTATTGTATAAGATCAAGACTAGAGGTTTGTCGCTAAATTTTAAAAAAGTTTACAATGAGAGTTAAATTCTAACTTGAAGTTTAGTACAATTTAAAATCCTCAAATGGATGAGAAATTAGAATAAATGATATAAACTTCAAAAGACATGTTTAGAGCTTTAATTTTAGAAATCAGAAAAAAATAGGAATGATTGATTGCCAATAACTGAGTTTACTTATAATAATAGTTATTAGGCGAGTATTAACATGACTCATTTCAAAGCATTAAATAGAAGAAGTGTCATTCCCAAATTCATTAAAACAAAATAGGAGATAGGAGACTCATGGGACTGGAAATTATTCATGAGATATTTGGTAGGATTCTTTTGATATGAGATTCATTTAAGCCAATAAAAATATTATACGGACTGTAAATGTCAGTGTTGAGCTTTTGTGTCAGTAATTACATGCCTTTAAAGATATCTCCACAAAAGGGTGTCTCTCATTTTTGGCTTAAGAATAACTAAAGTTGACATTTGTTTAACCTTTTGAAATTTTAGAAAGAATCAGAGAGGTAACACATCAGCTAGTTCTATCTCCAACTTCGGAGGATGTCCATGATATTTTTCATGTGTTGATGCTAAAAAAATATATCTGTGACTTTTCTCATATCATTGATTATGCGATATTTATTATTATCTATTTTTTTATTACGATTACTTGTTTAGTATTTACCTTACACTTACTATTTTTTTTTCTTTTAGAGTAGTTGGATTAGAGGAGAATGACTCTAGAGTTGGATGAAAAGCTGTGACAAGAGAGATTATGAAGCCCAATTAGAGAGAG
Source organism: Nepenthes alata (assembly GCA_028571085.2). Taxonomy (NCBI): domain Eukaryota; kingdom Viridiplantae; phylum Streptophyta; class Magnoliopsida; order Caryophyllales; family Nepenthaceae; genus Nepenthes; species Nepenthes alata. Next base: position 5,799 of record JAOVVI020017567.1, on the reverse strand, counting down.
TGCTTATTTTATACTCTAGCCCAATTTGAGAGTGCTTATTTTATACTCTAGAGATACATTTTGATATTTTCTTTCTTTTTATTGGGATTTTTTTGGAACTATTTTTTTTCCTAAACTTTTTTTAGCAATGAGGATATTTAAATCAGTATAATAGTTATGTTGGATATGTCGTGATATTGATTTGAAGATCATTATGGATTGACAATATCTAATGATTGGAGGATCTTTCATATGGTTAGCCCAGGTCGGGTTTATTTACTCGGTTTGGGTCGTCACAATATTTCTATATGCAAATGCAAATAATGGAGAGAATTAAAAAGGCACAAATAAATGATCCTTTACTAGTGAACATTTCAAAAATAAATGATCCATTACTAGTGAACATTGCAGGGGATTTAAATAGGAACTTTAGTGTAGATTTTAATGTCTGAATTGATAGAGTCTTGAAATTTTGAGAGTAAATATATGTCTCTAGTATTGAGGAATTAAATAAAAATATTTTTGAATAAAACTCATCGATTAAAATATACTATTTATCCAGGGATTGATAAGATGTGTTATGATTTGAGAGAGATCTTTTGGTGACGTAGCTTGAATAAGAAATTACAGCTTATGGAGAAAGAAGTTCAATCAGTCAACAAATAAAGGCTGAATAGAAGAAACCACCAGGTCTTCTATAATCCATTTAATCACTAGTTTAAAGTGGAAACATATAATAATGGATTTTGTGATAAGTTTGCAAATGAAGTCGAGAAATTACAATACAATTTGGGTGATCAATGATCAGCTAATAAAGTTAGCCCACTTCTTTGCAATCTAGATGATATTATTGAGGGACTGTTTGATAAGATTATATATTAAAGAAGTAGTGAGAGTTCATGAGATTCCACCTTCTATCATATAAGATCAAAACTAGAGATTTGTCTCCAAATTTTAAAAAATTTTAAAATACTAACTCAAAATTTAATACAATTTATCATCCCCAAACGGACGAGCGATTAGAATAAACGATCATAATTTCAAAAAATATATTTATAGCTTCAATTTTAGAAATGAGAAAAAAATTGAATGATTTCTTACCAATAACTGAGTTTACTTATAATAATAGTTATCAGGTGAGTATTAATATAACTAGTTTCAAAGCATTGAATAGAAGAAGTGTCATTCTCCAATCCATTAAAAGAAAATAGGAGATAGAAAACTTGTGGGACTAGAAGTTATTCATCAGACATTTGAAGGGATTCTTTTGATACGAGATTTATTTGGGCCGATAAAAATATTATGCGGATCGTAAATGTCAGGGTGAGCTTTTGTGTCAATGATTACGTGCCTTTAAGATATCTCCACAAAAGGATGTCACTAATTTTAGGCTTAAAGATAACTGAAGTTGAGATTTGTTAGACTTTTTAAAATTTTATAAAGGATCGGAGAGGTAGCGCATCAATTGATTCTATCTCCAACTTTAGAGGATATCCATGATATTTTTCATGTGTTGATGCAACGAAAATATATCCGTGACTTTTCATATATCATTGATTATGAACCATTGACGATTAAATAGAGATTTATCATATATCAAGAAATCCATTCGGATTTTAGGAAGAAAATATCAAGTACTTCGCAACAAGGTAATTGTGAGAGACCAAATATTTTGTCAAAAATCTAACAGTGTTCCATCTATAAAGCAGGCATCCTCCAAATACAATAACCTGTACAAACCCTATACAACAATTCACAAATACACACTACACAAAATCACAAGATCCCACAACCACCACAACACCAAATGTGGCACCGACGTCATAACTTACGTATGACGCCGGATTAGAATAGATTCCAATTAAAAAGCCCAACATATCCACAAAAGGAAACCTTCGGAAGCATAATATACATCATACACAGTGGAAACTAACTGTGTATCTATCAACATAATAATCATGAAATACAAGTATACAACCATAAGTATCATAATAAAATACAAAACCCTTGTCTCATTCAAAATTATAAAACTAAGTCCCAAAACTCTGCACTTAATATCAGCTACCTATCATGCGCCTATGACCTACTCGGTCTGGTCGGGATAAGTGCATTCTCATCTAGAAGGAAAGAAGAAGAAGAGATGAGCTAACAGCTCATCATGTGCATCATAAGCAAATGAAGTAGGATAGGAGAGAGAAGTGATATGTAAGGATGCATGATGACACGAGATGTGTTTTTATGCATTTTATGTTTATGGTAATCTTTGCGGACCAAGTCCACCAGGTCGTACTAGATAACAATATAAAAGAACGAGAAAATGATCATGATACTCCACATGATGTAAGGTCACAAGCTCATATTATTGACCAAAATGTAGGCCATCTACATATCATGTCTGTAGACAGGCTGATTACAATATGCCCCATATCTCCCGGGGTACCATGACAGTTCTTCTGGTTCTTCCAAAATAGTGTCCTAAGGCGTGCCATGGGCATCACCGGCTCCAATAATACACGACCAGGGTAATCCTTCAGTTTCTACCGTGATATCAATGGCATGCAAGGAAATACTGCCCTATGAACATAAATCTACGGTCATAGTTTCATGATTTCTTATTCTTTTGAGGAAAAATCCACTATATTTTAATTCACAATATCTCCATTCGGGAGAACAATTCGACCATATCACACATTGTGGATTTTCCTCCAAATACATGTATAATTCTTATCTTTTCCTTGGACTTGAGTTTTTTGACGATTTAATTAGATGCATAGATATCATATAGATGCATGGATATCATAATTGATGGAAAAGATTGAAAATTCCTACCACCGATGAACATTTACCACATAAAAGGGCTTCAGACCTTTTTCCCTCCATAACGGCTCACAAACATATTTTTTTGGAGTTTACAATTAAACAGGCAAAATTAGACATAGCTTATATAACAATTAAATGCGATGAAAACATGTAATTTTATTTTTAACCTCGGGTGAACAATAACAGGGCCACTTTTAGAGCTTTCGAACATCACAAACGAGTCAATACTTGTGAAATCAGACACCCGATCAAGGTATATGTATTATTGGAACATGGTGATTCATATTTGAGGGGCAAAAGCATGAAAATATGAGGGGAAGGAGGGAATCCTAAACTGACATGGGTTTAGGGTTTGGAGAAGCCAAATCAGATTAATCGGAGGGGAAATCGGATAATAAACCATAAATTTCTTGAGCAATAATCATAGGTTACCTGTTTTTCAATATTTAGGTGGGTAAAAGGATGCAAATACTAAAAAAAATGAATAAAAATCAAAAGAGAGGAAAAAGATGACATGAGTACACAAGACTCGACATGATATACCACTTTTATAACTAGCTCTTGGACGGATTCAGACTCTAAGGCTTCGATCTGCTCCTTCTCTCTATTATTCATCACTCTCTCTCTCTCCCTCTCTAGAATTAGGGTTCAGTCGCGCAGAATGAAAATTGTGAAGCCCAACTTGGCGTTTAAAACGGCCTGGCACTCAAATGCTAGGCGAGCGAGCAGAAGGCACAACCTTTCTATTTTTTGTGTTGCCTGTCGCACACGAGCGCACTGTAGGCTCCATGCTACTAGACAGTGCACCAGCAAGCAGCAGCCTTTTTTCCTCTATTTTGCTTTCAATGCATATTCTTCCACATGTATAATGCCTAATCATGATTATTATCATTTTAAGTACCTCCTAATTATTATATTTTTTTTATCTGAAACCTCACAACTCTCCCATACTTATAGAAATTTCGTCCTCAAAATTTAACGAATATTAGAAATCAATTGAATTTACATACCTCAGAATAGACGGATGGGGATATTTTCCTCGAATTTTGTCTTCCCTCCCCCCACATTATTTTCTCGCAGAATGATTCCTCCACAAAACATTCACCCGAGAGACTTCAAATCTCTAGTTTGAAGTTGTGGTATGCAAGACCCAAAGCTAAGAGAACAAAGACTGGAATCTAACGAACTACTCGACCCAAATCTGTTCAAGTATGGATTCATGATACATCATTGGTGCTGTTTATGAAAAATTAACAAAAAGCTAACCACTTTCATCTTTACAACCTCTTATCTTCACAGCCAGCATCATTATGGTGAACAACAGAGCCCAAGCTAGCATTCTCGCTCGAGACATTGCCACCCCTAACTAGGGCCACTTTGCTGGCAATCTGGTCAGAGAGGTACCTGCACCGTTTCTCCAAAACCTGGTGGAGTAGATGATAAACATAAATAAAATACTCTAGATGCTCTGTACCTGCCAGGGCAAAAATAAGCAGGGGGCTTCATCCTTCTCAACCCCTACTCCGACCTCTAGGAGGAGAGGCTAGAAGAAGAAGAAGCCGACCAAGAAGGCTCCAAGGCCGACGAAATCTCGTGCTTCGGAGGCCCCCAACACCTAGAGTTGTCCAAGGCTTGAAGGACACTTGATTCACAGGACTACGAATGAGAGTCCAGAAAGGAGGAATCCCCAATATACTTAGGATGAGTCAAGGCCTCAAGCTCAGGAGGGAGCCTCCCAAAACGAATGGTCTGCTAGCGGCAGTAGCCAGTTAGGTACACCCTGCATCGTTGAAAGAACGAAGTTGAGAACATACCTCAACTCCAAAAGAGCTGGGAATGCCTCCCGAGTGGAGGCCAAAGTCGAGAAGATCTTGAATCGCGTTTTCAAAGATGACGACAAACACACCATTGACCTAGAAAGATCTCCCTTCTCTATTGAGATCTTGAACCACCCATTGTCGCATGTTTAAGATTCCACCACTTGACTTTTACGATGAGAGCGTTTGGATCACTTTAACACCCATCCGAGTCTTAAGAGCTTGGAGGACTCGGCAATGTATTGGTGCTTCCCTCTCACTTTGAAGGGACACTCCCGAATCTGGTTTCATAGGCTCCAGTCAAACTCGATCTGAAGCTTCCGTGAACTCACCAGTCTCTTCTTGGCTCAATACGCTTCTAGCCAATAGGAAGAGAAGCAACCGTGACATCTCTTCCACATCAAACAGAGACAGGGAGAGAACCTAATGAGGTTCCTGGAGCACTTCATTACAGGCTCAAAGAGGAGATGAAACTTGGCAATTTTTTTTCTGCCTTGACTCATGGAGACTTCTTCAGGAAATTAGCCCACAAGAATTCACAGACCTTTCAGGAAGCAGAATCTATCACCATGGCCTACGCAGCCACCGAGGAGGCCAACGAGGTGAAGCATCCTAAGATGATCGACTAGCCTCACTCTTTCCAGACAGAGGAAAAGAGGACAAACGGCGGCGACAATAATCCCCAGAGGAAGCAGCACAGGACCGAAGCAGTGGACCGCAAGGAGTACATGCAAATCAACTGACTCCCCTTAATGACACACACGCCAACATCCTCATACAGATCCATATTGAAAAGTTTCTCAAGTGGCCAAAACCACTAAAGAATGCGAAGGGAGAAATTTCAGCTAAGTATTGCAATTTTTATGTATCTCTGGGGCACACCACGGAAGACAACAAAAGCTCCAGCAGGAGATTGAGGAGCTCATCGAGAAAGGGCCATCTCACCAGATTTGTTAGAAACCGTGGGCAGAATTCTAGCATCTAAGGTGGAAAAGGGCCAGATCCATCCCATCCAAAGAACAGGGTCACGGTTGGAGTGGTTAACATGATCATAACCCGGCTAGTCAAGACCCACACAGATCGCAAGGAGCAGCAAGTTGGACGGAAGAAGCCAAAGATGAAAAATAATGTCATTAGCTTTAGTGATAGTGACATATGTAATTTCTCCACATTCTAATCTCCT
>JAOVVI020017566.1:0-10580 GCA_028571085.2 Nepenthes alata | reverse complement strand
TTCCGTTCTCTTTTAATCCCAGAACTCAAATCAATACTTAGGTAGTCGAATGGATGCACCTCGGGTGCCGACCCAACAAGTCCAAATATCCTGAAAATTTTTATAATATTTAATTAATTTTTATCACATCTAAATTATCCAAAATAATAATAAATAATCTCAATCAAATCGGATAAAAATTTCAGATATTACAGTCATTCTTTGTTGAATATAGGGCTGCCACCTTTCAAATTTCCCAAAATTTCCTTTGGTTGAGCTGTCCAGATTTTACTTCCTTTATTTTGTTAAATCATCTAAATTTTGGGTCACATTTTCTCGGTAAAGTTTGCTGAATCATAGGGTTATTTGGTGGCTTTGGAGGGCTGCCATGTGGAATAAAAATTGGTGAAAATATATTCCACTTTTACTTAGTCATTGGTGAGGTATGTATGAAATTAGCACCTTGCTGATTTTTCTTTATTGCAGCCGTGTGTGTATTTCTTGCTAATTTTATTTGAATTTTTGATTGATTATGATGCTGCCATTTGTGTAGGAAATTCTCATGTCATGTATAAGTTGAATTCCTTATGGACCTATTTTAAATTTGAATGGAATTTGGGGCTGCTGGCTGCTGTTGTCATGGACTCTCTACTTGCTGAATTTTCAAAAATTCAGTTAAGTGTGTGTGAGTTTGTGTGTTGTAATATATATATAATTTCTTTTGATTAATCTAATTTATACTATATTTAATCAATTGGGATAATTTTGATTATTAATCGGGTGCAAATTCAGTGATTGGATCATCTTATTCTCAATCGAAATTAATTTGATTGCTAATCGATTGAGAATTTATTAATCGAATTAGTTTCTTATCATTTATTCTATCTTTTATTAACCGGAATTGAAATCAATTTTTATCAATTAAATATTTATCACATTTTGGGGTGAGTTCCTGGTTTCTGGGTTTTTATCGTTCATTAATTTTAATTTTTCATATATTAGTTTAGTTTATTAAATTATAAGTTATGAAATCTTAATCCTTATAGATTTAAATGAGATAAAATTAAATAAATAAATATATATATATTATAAAAATTTTGAGGGATATCCAGATACTTGGGTTGGCACCAGCAGCATGACTATGTTGACACTCAGTGCCGATTGGAATATAAAAGAATGATAAAAAAAAAAATAATAACAATAACACTATTAATATTAATTTAGGGAAGGGGGAGCCGCATGTAATAGAAAAGAGGAAAGAAATAAAAGAAAAAGGAAAAAAAAGAAAGAAAGAAGGAGAAGAGAGAAAGGGAGGTGTAGTAGCAGATCGTCGACGAATAAGGAAGGCGATGCGAGAGTAGCAGCGGCAAGGAGATCAACACTCCAAACGAAAGCCCAACAAAACCCAAAAGCGCCCCTTCATTATTTAAGGAATACAGTGGTATGAAGGAAGGGGGCGTGAGAACCAAAAGGAGAAGCCGCCGCCATCACCGCCATGACCAAAAGAAATGTAAGAATTGTGGCAAGTAAATCCTTCATTTCTCCTTGTCGATGTCAATTCTTTACTTGCATGTACTGATTTTAAGGAAAATTGGCCGAAATTTGGGTTGATGGGTAAATAGGGCAAATAGAGCCATTGTGACGGACCGGATAAACTAAACATCACCTAAACATAATGTAAGTCAATAACTAAATACAAATCACAATAAACCACCATATATATATATATAAATCAAACATGCACAGGATCCAAAATCATACCATAACATGGTACTCCGACACCAACCCAAAAATACGACGTCGGACCTTTAGTAAGGAAAGATGCCTACAAAAATATCAATCTAACATATACATACATATCCAACAATATCATAGAAGTAAAAATACATCCCTAACAAGCTTCCTTCAACCTGCACAATGAGAAACATCCTGTTTCACTTTCACAAAATAATCCAGTACAAAATAATAATCCTGTCTATGATCAAATATAACACCGACAATTTCGAACATCATAAAATATGACACGAGCTAATAATATCGCCTAAAAATCCATAATACATCAAAAATTATATCCAAAAACCAACCTAACTAATCTACAATAAGTAAAATGACCCAAACTTGTCCAAATACAATAATACCTAAACATCAAAACTAACAACCCTAAACTCTTCCGAATCTTCGTTCTAGCTCGCTGGGAAAGAACTCCTGCATCTCCTACTCATATGAAAATTAGAAAAAATAATAATAAAGTGAGCCAAATAATCAGCAAGGTATAAATATAAACAAAGAACAAATACAATATACTTTAAAATTGATGGGTATACCGTAATATGGGCTGGCCCAAGGTCAACGGATGCCCAAAATGGCATGTTGGACGGTCAACTCAAAACGGCCCAACTGGAGACGCAGGCCCAAATCCTCAAACGACGGCCAACTCACGTACAGACGGTCAACCCGAGCGTTGACCAGATGTACTGTAGCGGCAGGCCTAAAAAGGCTTTTTACGGGCCTGGCCCACTTAAACCACGATTAATTAGACGGCTAGCAACGGCTCTTCCAGCATCTTCCGCAGTCTCAGCCGACACCCAAAATAGACATTGACAAAATCAGCGCCCTTCACATAAGAAAGGCGCCGATTTTTCCAATCTCCTGCCAATTGGGCTCTCTAACGGTAAAATACACAGAAGGAAGGTGAGCAATTTGAAAAGCCGCTGACCGCCGTGGAAGGAAGCTATCTCAGCCAGTTTGGCAACTGGCGCCGTCTCTGGAAGGAAGGCTAACCAGAATAACGCAGGGGATCACGCCTTCCAACCAATGAAGATTTTCATGTCAACCTTTAAGGAAACCCTAGAATTTACATTCAAAGGACACGTTCTGATGGACGGATTCTGACTTACACATTCTGACTCACACGTTCTAATTCATACGTTCTGATTCATACATTTTGATTCACACGTTCTGATCCACGAGCGCTTACAGAGTACTAGACAGAGGCCCATCATCTCTTCCACTCTTCCAGGCATTCATCCTCAAAAACCCTACCACAGGCCTCCAGCTTCCTAGCGACCTAATCGGCTTCCCAAGAGTCATTCCCGGAGGCTTCCACGCTTTTGGAACTTTGCTTCCTCACGCTCGCTGTGAGTAGGAAGCGAATGCTCACGTCCTCGACAAGCCAACACTCTCGACCGATCAACTCTCTCACTTTCTCTCGCTTTCCAGTTTACCTTCCCTGATTTAGGAGGTTTTGCTGACTTGAGCGTCGTAGTGTTTTCGGTGAGACAACATTCCACTGACACACTGGCCTGTTGTTTGTTTTACTAGTGTGCAGGATTCGCACTCAATAAACGGAGCAGATTCAAACAATCCAGACGAATCTGAATCTGTTCAAAGTCGGATCCAAGTACGCATCAAAAATAAATTAAAGGAATAGAATAGGCTCATAATACATATATAATATAATACATGATCAAATTGCATTTACGGAACAAATTTAATTTTTTTCTTATTTTATTTCTAATTTCTTTAACTTTCAAAGATGCAGAAAAATTATTCATCTTTAGGGATCAGAGCAAATAGGCCTTATCAGCTAACAGAGCATTTGATCAATATCTGGATTGTGTTCAATCCACACAATCGAAGGCCAAAATCGAATAACACAGCGATACTTCTTCCTTGTTTACATCTTGAAAACAGGATGGATTGTATTTAATTCACACAATCAAAGGTCATATCCTCTTTATTTACATCTCGAGTGCAGGATGGAATGTACTCAATCCACACAATCAAAGGCCAAAATCGTACAGCGATACTTATTCAGATAACGATCTACACTATAATATCCTAAGGCATGTCAAGGAATATTATCCTCTGAAATAAAAATCTTTGGTCCAATTTTTTGAATTCTTTTCATATTTCATATTGAAAACTCTACACAAGTATTCATAGTTCTTTTTCTTTGATTTTCTCACTCCAAGAGAAAATATCAAAACAGATAACAGATTGTAGAGTTCTAATTTCTTGATAGAGATACATAATTTCATATTCTTGAGAATACAGATACATATTTTATATTCCTTTGAGCTTATACAGATACATATTTTCATATTCATATGGACTTAAGTCTTAGACTTTAATAGGTGCTTTTCCATAAAAAGCAAATATGTAAAAAATCATGGACTTTGACATAAATAGATCATAAATCATAATTCTCAAATTCTAGTTATGCAGAAGCTTTGTGCATATTTACGAATATAAAACAGGAACTGAATATTGAAAAATAACAAATAATTTATGATATATTTAATCCCCTAAATCTCGAACACCAGTGTAAAACCACCGAACAACTAGTAAAATATACATGCATGTACAGAATAAACATATAGGTGTATAAAAATAACATGCATTTAGAAAAATCTCCAAACAGTAGTCAAACATTATCAAATACGAAATCAGACCAAAGATAGGGCTAAATGATACTTACCTTAATATTATATTTTACAGATCGGAAGAAAGGATGCTTCAAAATACCCGAACTGCACGTTTCTCTCTCCGGTCGTGCCTTTCTCTCTCTACTAGGTTTCTTTCTCTCTCTTACTCCACTGCCTCCGGCGCCACTCGGCTTCGCGCACACTGCCTCCCTCCAGTCACCGCCGACCAGTCACGCACAACCACTGCCACCGACGCCTCTCTCAGCTGCCGATGACAATCCCGTGCTCAATTTCTCCTACTGTGCGCTACCGCCGCACGCCGCTGCCTCCGCCTCCGCTCTCCACCCGCCGACTACCCGCGCACCGCCTTCTTTTCCTTCTCCCTTCTCCTTCCTCTCGTCTTTCCTCCTCCTTCTCCTTCCCCTCTCCTCCTCCTCTGCATGCTGAAGCCCTCCTCTCTCTCTTCACCGCGCCTCAACTTATTTTCCTACGGTTCAACCGATTATTCCCAAAATCGGCACATGTAATCCCAAAATTAGCATCCACAAGGAGAATGGAAGGATTAGTCTCCTTGATTTCACCGATTTTCTCGAGCAATGGCGGTGAATAGACGACGACACATTTAGCTTCAATGTGAGATTCCTCTCTCTACTCACACTGATGGACAAAATGAAGGGTAACATCACGAAGAGGACTTCACTGGCTTCCACGATAGGCATTAGCACCTCCGACAACGGCAGTGACAATAGCCGTGCCAGTTCCCTCTCTCTCCTCTTTTCTCCCTTTCTCTTCCCTGCTTCTTCTCTCTCCCCGATCCCCTTTTCCTTCTTTTTTTTAATAATAATAATAACAATAATAATATATTACTATTATTATTATTATTATTATTATTATTATTATATTTTTTTCTCTTTTCTTTTATTTCAAAATCCAAATTGATACTCGAGCGATAATATGGGCGCATTTCGGGTACCAACCCAACTGATCCAAATATCCTCTAAAGTTTAATATTTAATAAATCTTTGCCTCACCCAAATTACCCAAAAATTATAATTAATATTAAAATAATCCAAACGGATCCGGGATATTACAGTCTCCCCTCCTTATAAAAATTTTGTCCTCACAATTTACGCTTATCAATCCTTGAACAAATAAGGATAATTCTTCAATACTTAATCTCAACCAAATGATTCTTCCAAAAATATAATCCTCAATACCTAATCTTTTCTATCTCAAAATTTAAGCTGAATCCTCAATATAAAATAGCTCCTCAGAATTAACAACAACTCACACTTAATCAAATACGAAAGATCACTTACATATCTTCTAAACATACCTTCATAAAACACACCATAACGATCCATTAAACTCAGGGCAATGCCAATTCATAGGTCATCTCTCTGATTTACTGAAAAACCTCAAATGACTTAAAGAATCTCAATCTCAATCTATCATTCGCCACCAAAACTCAAAATTTTCCTTTTCAGGATGCTTCCAGAAACATCTTACAACATTTCCTGAATCTCCAATTGAGTTACAAATCTGATCTCTTACTTTAACCCTCAAATCAAATCTCATCACTGATGACTATGGCCAACAAACTTCCGCTATGCCACTTTGATCGATCATCTAATTACAAATTATTGACATATCAAATTTTAACCTGGCACCCAATGTCTCAAGCGAACATGCCCAAAATTTCAGCACAAACCTCAGATCATCTTCGAAACCTCAAAACCAAAATACTTTGTGATCTCATCATTTCGTTGGCATACCAACGGGCTAACTTAATCCATTCAATACATCATCTGCATCGGCAATAAATGGGCCAACCTCATCAGCCAATCCATAAATACCCAAACTGTATTCATATTTCTCACAATCCTCAACAACCCAAAAATCAAAACTATGGAAGCTTCTCATTCATAATTCATAACCTCAATATTCAAAATACAAATCTTTTCCCAAAAGTAAAACATCTCACTTACCCGAACATTAATATTCGCCCACGATTCACTACCTAGAACTTGGACAACTCCCTCAAACACGAAGCATCCATCAACTATAACTCATCACCCAAATTTATTTCCTTCAAAATCATAGACTGCACTGGAGACATAGCAATGCTATTCTCAATCCTCTTGAGAGCAACCACATTGAGTAGCTCTTTATTCGATTCAACATCTCCCATGAAACATCAAAGACACATCAAATCCAAAACATCAGCCATAACATTCTTCTTGACTGATGATACATCTCATAAGAATAATCCTTCAACAACCTCACTAACCTATGCTACCACTTGATTGACTTTTCCTGACTGACACCGAAACTCACCATTACGATCCTTAAGAAAATCCACCCATTTATACTGTAGCATGATCAACTCTCCTTTCGTGAAATAACTCCCTCAAACCTTTAGAGTCAATTAGACGATAACTATCTCCATAAAAATAATATATCTAAATCCTCAAAGTAAAGACCTCAACTATTAACTCCAAACCATGGGTGGAGTAATTCTAATCATAAACTTTCAACCAACTTAACCCATAAAAGCAACCACCTAAATATGCTATACCAGAACACAATCTCAAATCTTCCTTGGAAGCATCCCAATATATCACAAATTAACATGATCCATCAGGGGTTAATCCAAACGATATGGTCGATAATTTACCCTTCATTTCTCAAAAGCTATCCCCACATATCTCGTTCCGATGAATAACAATTACTTCCAGGACAAACGCCCCACGGACACTACAATCCTTAATGAATACTTAATGGGTAACTTACCCGATTCAGCTAGACCCAAGAAAATCGTACACCTTTATGACATCAATCAGTATTTCCCAATGTCTGCTTATCAAATCATTCATCTCTTGAACAACCTAAATTTTCAATCACCCACCTATAACTTCATCAGTTCAACTTACTCACCCCAAGGTTCTAAATTATCCCACAACGGGCACCCAACCGATGCTTCCTCGATTCTATACAAAATCCATAAAAATTGGTCCTGATCCCAATGCAACTTTGCCATCAACCTTGATTTACCGATCAAAAGATAAACCATTATAATCTTTTTCTTCAAGAAACATCCTTGAATACTTAAATGATCATAAAATTCCTAGTGACCATAAGATGACTTCCAGATGTGGTCACGTATGCCAACTAAACCCGGCACACACCATCGCCAATGGTTTGCAAGCAAAAATTGATATCAATTTTCTCACCTCTCGATCAATTTTTTCATGAATTTAAAATTCATAACCCATCTTGTAAACATATACTTAGCGTGGCAACTCTCTGACCAGACGCCCCTAATATCACATCAATGTCTGGTACATCAATTAAAATTTAATCAATCAATCACTTACATTTATAGACCCAAACCGAACACTAGAATGGGCTCTAGGCGTGTACCTTGTCCATCATGGCTTCCACATCCTGTCATCTCTTAATTCCATCACCAGCACATTGATAATCGGGCTAGATTATCCTACCTTAGCAAGTTAATCGACTCAAGACCTCAACCCAGAATAAATCAAACCTAAACTTCAAATAGAAGTCAATCAACTTAGATCTTGAATCAAGATCATCCAAATTAAGACCTTAAGGCATCTCCCTACAACTTCTCTGACACCATCTATGATGGACTGGATAAACTAAATACCATTGAAATATAATGTCCATCAATAACTAAATACAAATCACAATGAACAACCATATATATATATATAAATCAAACATGCATAGGATCCAAAATCATGACACAATATTGGTGGCTCCGACACAGACTCAAAAATACGACATCGGACCTTTAGTAAGGAAAGATGCTTGCAACAATATCAATCCAACATATACATACATATCCAATAATATCATGGAAGCAAAAATATATCCCTAATAAACTTTCTTGAACTAGCACAATGTGAAACATCCTATTTCACTTCCACAAAATAATAATTCTGTCCATGATCAAATATAACACCGGCAGTTTCAGACATCACAAAATATCACATGGGCTAATAACATCGCCTGAAAATCCATAATATATCAAAAAACATGTCCGAAAATAAAATTAACTAATCTAGCTTAAGCAAAATGACCTAAACATGTCCAAATACAACAATACCAAAATATCAGAACCAACAAGCCTAAACTCTTCCGAATCTTCGATCTAGCTCGCTGGGCAAGAACTCTTACATCTCCTACTCATCTGAATGTAAGTAAAAATAGTAAGAAAGTGAGCTAAATACTCAATAAGGTATAAAAATAAACAAAGAACAAATGCAGTATACATCGAAACAAATCGAAAGAACGGAATAGGATTATAATGCATATATAACATAATACATGATCAAATAGCATTTTTAGAACACATTTAATTTTTTTCTTATTTTATTTCTAATTCCATTAGCTTTCAAACATGCAGAAAACTTATTCATTTTTAGGGACCAGGGCTAGTAGGCCTTACCACCTAACAAAATATTTGATCGATATTTGGATTGTGTTTAGTCCACACAATTAAAGGCCAAAATCACACAACATAGTGATACTTTTTCTCCTTATTTACATCGCAAAAATAGGATGGATTGTGTTTAGTCCACACAATCAAAGGCCATATTATGAGGTCCCGATTTTCAAAATACGATAATTAGGAAGCAATTAATGTTATAAATAGGCTTAATGTTTGCGGAAGAATATATATCGAAAGTAAAAATCGGATGAAAATGGGCTGCTGCTTGCTGGTGCACTGCCAGAAGCATGGCGCCTACCCCGCACTCAAGCACGGTAGGCGGCGCCAAAAACTGATTGCTCCGAAAAAAGCCCACGTATGCCACTCGCTCGAGTTCACAAAGAGCAAAATATGAAACTCGTGCTTCATGTTCAAGAAATTTATGGTTTATTGTCTGAATCGGGTTCCGAATCAATCAGTTAGGCTCCATCAAACCCTAACCCGTAGATTGCTCAGGTCCTCCCATTTCCTCTTTGATTAAATGTCAAAATGACCCCAAAATATGAATTATCAAGTCCTAATTATGCATATAATTTGGCTAAACGTCTGATTTTGTCAGGCCCGACGCCGACCGGCAGCATGCTAGCTTCGCATTTAGCCATTCGGGACCCGTTTTGACCCTTCTAATCCAATTTTTCACATCATTGGACTCTAATTTTGATTATTTAATATTAATAAGCCATGATTATGATAATTTAAAGCCCAAAATCTTATTTACAAATCAACGTTTCTCGATTTACAACTTCGATCGGCAATTTGTCAAATCTGGATCTTTGTGCTTTTTAATTCAATTCCTCCTGTACCTTTTGACCATAATTCACATGTTTCAACTTAATTACCTTTCAATTATCATATTTTAGAAATCTGAAACCTCACCGCCCATATTAACCATATCTTGGAAACCGATACCTTACAGAGCCCAACTTCCTTTTTCTACTTCCGAACTCAATTTTTCACATTATAAACCTAATCCTTAATCATTATTAATTCAATTACACCATACTTATCATATTTTGAAACTCAGATCGTCACATTCTCCCCCACTTATAGAAATTTTGATGATGAAATTTAACAAACCTCAAATTTCCATAATCAGAGGTAATCTTTCTAGTATTCCCAAATCATCACTCAACAACAACCCAATATGATCACATATACACTTCCACACTCAATGACACGTGGGAGATTTCATGTTTAACTATCCAGTTCGAGGACAACTCCAGCTGATGTATCTTCTTGCTTCAACCTACCCTAAACCTCAAAAAGGAACTATTCATTCTGAATCCCAGATTGAACCCTATCTTATATGGGTTCACCTCATTTCCGTTGCGCTACTCTTGATTATTTATCTAAATACAAATCATCCAATTGTAATTCCTTAGCACATCTAATTTAACTTGATACCTGAATTTCTTGATCCAGCTCGGCTAAGATTTCGGCATAAACCTCAGATGCAATCAAACCTCAATGTTGAAATACTTCATATCATCATTATATCATTAGTATGTCATCAAACTGACATTTTCCTAAAATATTCAATCAATACAAAACACTAGTATCCCACAACAGCCATAATTAGAACAAATTCCAAGATATCTACACCATAAAGAAAAAACCCACTATTCTCAAATTATGGCTAGGTTAGATACTATAAT
>JAOVVI020017565.1:0-10580 GCA_028571085.2 Nepenthes alata | reverse complement strand
GGAGTGCCTATGTACTCTAAAAGGCCGGAGTGGCCTGCGTGCCGGAGTGGCCATTTCCGGAGTGCCCTTTGTATACTTAGAGCCGGAGTGGCCATGAGTGTGATGCGATTGGAGTGGCCATGAGTGTGATGCGGCCAGAGTGGCCATGTGAGGTGAATATGATTGCCCCTTCTTGCAGGTCTGTGCTGCGTTGGATGGCATGTTTGCCATCTGTGATGCTGAGGTTCTTCAGCCAATTTTGGAATAGCTATCAGTTGTCTGATTGTGTGTAACATCAGACAAATTTTATATTTTGTCAATTTTGTTGATCGTTGTCCTCCTGGGCATGCCTTAGCATTTTATGCTTTATTTCTAAGTCAAAATACTTAGAAATAAAGCATAGTTTGTATAATTTTTTCTCCCTTTAATTCAAAATACTTACTTACAAAAAAAAAAGCTAATTTAAGCCTCGACATTCAATCCGCAAGAAAATTATAATGCCAAAAAAATCAGCTTGCCAAGTTCCCTTTGAGTATCACTAGATGTGACAACCTGAGATGAGACAACCCAAGCATAGGATCAATATGCACCGAATTCATGGTACCCATGCCTTGAAATCATTGCATGGCAAAACACGAATGAACAACATAGCACACGCAGCACCACACATGTCATGTTGAGTTGCACCTACAGCAAAACACCAATAGATGGGACAACCCAAGCATATGGTCGACACGGACCAAATGGATGGAAACCCATGCTGTAAAATCATGGCTTGGAAAAACATGCATTAACAACATGGCACATGCAGCACCATGCATGGCATGTCGACTTGCACCTGTAGCAAAACACCAATAGATCGGACAACCCAAGACCCACATGCACTAAATGCATGGAAGCCCAGGATGTGAAATCATGAAGTGGAAAACCACGTATGAATAACACAGCACACGTAGCACCATGTAAGGCATGTCGACGTGCACATGTAGCAGGACATCGATAGTCAGGACAAGCCGAGCGCACAATTGATATGCACGGGATGTGAACCCAAGCCACAAAATCATGGAGTGGCAAATCACGTAGGAACAACATGGGACACGTAGAACGATGAATGTAATGCCAACATGCACCTTCAAGGAAGCAATGATAGATGGGACAAACCGAGAGCATGGAAACCCAGGCCATGAAATCACGGTGTTGCAAAACACATATGAGCAACACGGGACACGTAACACCATTCATGGCGTGCCTTAGTGACATGCATGGTTGGCAGCGTCGACACGCCCCAGTAGCGAAGCATCTCCCCCATTTTAAGGCTTCTGAGCCTTTTTGGCCTTGGTAGGATTAAATATTGAACTCTCCAACTTTCATAGTGGGATTTTTTAAAATTACCGATAACATTTTCAATTGATATTTTTTTGTTAGAAAGATAAAAATTAGAAGTATCCTAGAACTAGGTCTTGAATATTTTCAACTACGGGAGGATATTTTAAAATTTTCTCAAACATCGTGCAGCTTTAAAAATTTATAACTCCATCATGACTTGTTCGAATGACAAGGTTTGTTTTTTTAAAAATCAGCATAAATTTTGGAGAAAATTTAGATATATTGGCATCATGATTTGAGTTTGGGAAGGGGTCCTAAGTCCAATTATTGAGAGCAAAAAATGCACAAAAAGCCATATTCACCAGGAAAAGTGGTGTTTTTATATTTAAAGCATGCACGGGGAGCTGAGTGCAAGATTATTGGAATGATATCTAAAAACAAATGAGCAAGGCATTGGCGGAAGATATCTACCCCGAGACCACGTGCATTGGCGAGACATGTCAGGATGAGGCCACACGATACCCCATAAATTTGGGCTGTGTGAATGGGGGGCAAAATCAAGGGACGAGCAAGCATCACTGAACAGGCCATGTTGATAGGAATGGTGTACTAAGATGATCTACACATAAAGGCTTTGCAAAGCCTCCATGTCGACCAGGGAGCAACAAGGGCATTTTGGGGGCACGTTGGGGACAACAAGGGCATGAGGTTGGTGGTTCTAGGGAACGACTCTGGCATGACTCAGGCGCTATCAAGCATGACAAGGGAGCTATTGTGCATTGCTGGGAATGACCGTAGCAGGACCGGGCGCTACTGGGCATGACACTGGTTGTGCTAGGGAGCAACCTAGGTACTATTGGGTGCGACACTAGTTGTCTTGGGGAGTGACCGAGGCACTGCTTGGTGCAACAAGGTCGTTACTGGGGTGCGACAAGGACGCTGCTGGGCCGCGATAAGGGAGCAACATGGGCACGACAAGGGCATTGATGGGGCATGACAAGGTCGCTGCAAGGTTGCGACAAGGAAGTGGCATGAGCGTGACACCAGAGCTGCTAGGTGGGACAAGGGCATAGACGGGGCGTGACAAGGGTGCTGCTGGGTTGTGACAAGGGTGCTGCTAGGTTGTTACTAGCGAGCAGCATGGGCATGACATCGGCACTATTGGGCACAACAAGGGCACTGATGGGGTGCAACAAGGGAGCTACTGGGGCACATTAGATGAGACAAGTGACATGGGCGCTGCTGGTTGTGACAAGGGACCAGCATGGGTGCAACACGAGTTTAACAAGGGAGTGACACAGGCACGACAAGGTAGTTGCTGGGGCAACAAGGTAGCACAGGCGATGCTGGGGAGCAACCCAGGCACTGTCGGGCATGACACGGGGGCAACAGGAGCACTATCGGGCAATTCTTGGCTGTGCCCTGGGCGAGAAGGGCATTGCTTGGCACGATAATGAAGCTAATGGGTGCCACAAGGGCACGACATGGATGCCATTGGGCACGACAATGAAGCTACATGGTGCCACAAGGGTGCGACACGGGTGGTGCTGGATCGACCCAGGCACTGCTGGGGATGACACGGGCACCGTAGGGACTTGCTGGGTGCCACAAGGGCATTACTTTGGAACGTTGGGGAGCAATTGGGCTCTTCAACGGCATTCCTGGGGAGAGGCCCAGGTGCTGCTGGGCACGACAACAACATTGCTAAGGCACAACATCGGCGCAACACTAGCACTAGTGGGCATGATGAGGGGTCTGCCAGAGCACGAAAAGCACGATGCTGGCAATGCTAGGAGCGATAAGGGACCAGCGTGGGCGTAACACCAATGTCGGCATGCACGATAAGGGAGCTACTGAGCATGACAAGTGCTTTCCTGGGAGTACTGTTGCGAGTGACAAGGGAGCTGCTAGAGCACGACAAGCAACACGGGCACCTTGGAGCGACAAGAGACCGGCACGGGTGTGACACCAACACTATTGGGTGTGACAAGGGAGATACTGGGCATGACACCGACGCGACAAGGGTGTCCCTGGGGTGCAACACAAGCAATTCTTGGCGCAACAAGGAAGCTACTAGAGCATGACAAGTGACATGGGACCGGGTCGAGCATGATACCAGTGCAACTGGGTGTGACAAGGGAGATGCTGGGCATAACACCGGAGGAACATTAGCATTACTGGGTGCGACAAGGGAGCTCATGGAGCATGACAAGCGATGTGGCCGCTGCTGTGAGAGACAAGGGACTGGCATGGACATCACACCAGCACTGCCGGGTGTGAAAAGGGAGCTACTTGGCATGACATTGGTGTGACAAGAGCATTCCTGGGAGCCCTAATAGGTTCATGAAGGGAGCTATTGGAACAAGACAAGCAACGGGGGCGCTGCTGGGAGAACAAGGGACTTACACAGGCGCGACACCAGTGATGCTAGGTGCGATAAGAGTGCTATTGGGCATGACACCGGTGCAACAAGTGCAGTCCCGGTTCGCAACATCAGCATGACACCAACATTGCTGAGTGCGATAATGGAGCTATTCGAGGCCTTGTCTGGTCACTGGTGCTCCTTCTGTTGTGGTGTTCCTTGATCTGTTGTATTGAGAAGAGTCCTGAGCTGCTGGCTTCGACGATCCTCTGTCTTTGGGTCCCTTCTAGTTAGACGGTTTGGGGGTTACCTCTGCACTCTGGATTGGGACCATCTGATTGCAAGTGATCTTTCGAGTATCAGTGGAGCATTTTCTTTTGCTGAGATTTGTGGAGCTTTGTTTGGTTGGCATCTGCCGTGGATGCGGCTTTGGGAAGGGGCTGTCATGGAATTTGTTGAGACCAGCTTGTTGGTTGTTGTTTCTGCAATGCTGGTAGTGGCGGGCTCCTCTGTTGTTATGGACTTGCTGTTGCTGAGGCGGTATGGACTTGCTGCTGATGCTGATGGGCAGCAGTTCGTGGGACTGCAGATCGTCAATTTGCCTATTTTTGCCGATTTGGATGTTTGCTGTTGATGCCAGGTTGGCTTTGGCCTGGCCTGATGATGAGGCATTTATGTTTCTCTGATGGCCAGCAAGCTCCAAATTGCTGTGTGCGGATTGCTCGTGGTTTTACTGCTGCATACAAGAATTCGCAGGAAGCTATGACCAGATTTTTGCTGTTGCTGGTTCGCTGGCAGTTTATTGTTGGAGGAGGTGATGCCGGTTCGGCTTGCTGACCTGGCAAGTATATTGCTGATTGGAGTTTAGTGGCCGATGTGGCATGCTGTGACAAGTTGGGATTCTTATTTCGCATGCTGATCTGGCTCGACTGCTTTTTACCCGTCTGGAATGATGATGTAGATCTGATTTTTCCAGTTATTTTTATTTGTCATGTCAAGGTTCTGGATCTTAGATTTGGTCCTTTCCATGTGATTTAGGGTACTCCCCTTTCTATGTTGCTCTAATTTTAAGTTGGAAAAACACTTGGAATTAGGTCAAATATTTATAAATTTTTTATATTTTTAATGCAATTACTTACAAAAAAAAGGAGCTATTGGAGCACGACAAGGGATAAGCAACCGTCACAAGTGTGACAGTAGTGCTACTAGATGTGACAAGGGAGATACTAGGCATGACAACCGCATGACACTAGAATTGCTGGGCACAACAAGGGAGCTGCTAGAGCACAACAAGTGATGTAGGCACAGCAGTGAGCGACAAGGAAGCTGCTGGGCACGACACGGGAGCTATTGGGCACGATTTTTACGTGACAAGGGCATTCTTGGGGCATGACACTAACACTGCTGGGTGTGACAAGGGAACTGCTAGACCACGATAAGCGACACGGGAGCTGCTGGCCCCAACAAGGGCATCAGTGAGTCATGATAGGGGCATGACGTAGGGAATCGGTGGGGCACGCTATGGGGAGCAACAACATTGTTACACGGACACTGCTAGGCACACGACATTGCCATGGCAGTTGTGTGACTTGGTAAAATCAGATTATTGCTCGGACGCAGTAGGGACATGCCCTAAAAAGTTAGGGAAGTGGCCGACAGTGCTCTATTCTATTCTGTTTTAGTTATCATGCTTGAAAAGTTAGTTGCTTTCCTAGGAGCATCATTGGGGTAATGTGGAGAAGGGTGGATAGTTGTAGTGGTGGCCATCCATCCCCGAGCCTCCATGTTTTTGCATCATTGCTCGATTTGGGGGAGGGACTAATATGACTGACGTAGGGTTGAATCTCAAGGGATCGTGGCAGCAAGGCTACTCTGCTACTTACAATACCTTATCGCATATTTAAATTGTCTCCAAAGGATTCAACCCACCGCTTTGTGAAAATTATACTTTCACTCCACTGACATGGTGCATCTACCATGGGGGCTTGGCCAACGACATGTGCCCTTGTGAGCTGGGCCCCTAGTGTTGACGTAAATGAGCGCGAGCCCATGCATCGCTTCTGACCTAGATTCTGACTTAGAGGCATTCAGTCATAATCCAGTGAACGGTAGCTTCACACCATGGGCTTTTAAACCAAGTAAGAATGGCGTGAAGACCAATTGTGTAAATTAACATTTCCTCCCATACTAGGTTGAATTACCATCATGACACTGTCATCAGTTGGGTAAAACTAACCTATCTCACAACAGTCTAAACACAGCTCACGTTCCCTATTGGTGGGTGAACAATCCAACACTTGGTGAATTTTGCTTCACAATGAGAGGAAGAGCTGACATTGAAGGATCAAAAAGAAATGTCGCTATGAATGCTTGGCTACCACAAGCTAGTTATCCTAGTGGTAACTTTTTTGACACCTCTAGCTTCAAATTCCAAAGGTCTAAAGGATAGTTGGACCACGCTTTTACTGTTCGTACTTGTACTAAAAATTTGAATCAAATGAGCTTTTACCCTTCTATTCCACACGAGATTTCGATCCTCATTGAGGTCATCTTAGGACACCTGCATTATCTTTTAATAGATATGCTGCACCAGCCAAAGTCTCAACCTAACAATGTCCTCTACTAGGACTGGCCTGCTGGGAGACCCTCTGGTCCAAAAAAGGGGCCATACCCCACCTCCAACGCACGGAGTTAATAAAATAACGTTAGAAGTAGTGGTATTTCACTTTTGTTTGAGGGCTCCCACTTATCCTACACCTCTCAAGTCATTTCACAAAGTTGAACTAGAGTCAAGCACAACATGGTCTTCTTTACCAGTTGATTCTTCCAAGCCTGTTCATTTGGTTGTAGTTTCACTGAATAGTAGATATGGACAGTGGGAATCTCGTTAATCCATTCATGTGCATCACAAATTAGATGACGAGGCATTTAGCTTCCTTAAGAGAGTCATAGTTACTCCCACCGTTTACCCGCGCTTGGTTGAATTTCTTCACTTTGAGATTCAGAGCACTGGGAAGAAATTACATTGTGTTAGCATCCTTTGGGACCATTACAATGCTTTGTTTTAATTAAACAGTCAGATTCTCCTTGTTCGTACAAGTTTTGAGTCGACTGTTTGACACCCGAGGAAGGCCCTCGAGGGAGTTGTTCCGAGTTTGTCCCTTGGCAGGAATGCACTGACCCGCTCTCACCACAGAGGCAGCTCAAGTAGTCCACCGACAACCGACGGGTTCAGGACTTGGAACCCCGTACATAGCCCGGAGAGCCAATCCTTTTCTGAAAGTTACAAATCCATTTTTCCAACTTCCCTTCCCTACATTATTCAATCGACCAGAGGCTATTCGTAAGATCCCAATCCCAAAATATGATAATTATGGATTAATTATATGGATGGAAATCTTGTTTATGTTTAAGAATGTGGAAAAATTTGGTACCGAAGCCAAATGAGGCGAAATGGGCCAAGGGAGTACAGGGTGCTTGAATACCGCTCGAGCGCCCCTCGAGCACAAAAATGTGAAAGTTGTGCTTGAGGGTGCGCCTGGGGCATGGCAAGAGCAACCCCTATCTATGAGCAGTGCGCTCGAGCATGTTTTTGTGCAAGTTATTGCTTGAGAACTGCTAGACCGGTGCACTAGCGAAGGTCACATAAACCCACATGTGACTCCTTCCCTTCGTGTTTTAAAAGGAAAATTTGGGTTTTGGGGGTTTTGTTTTAGCTAGATCCCGACAGTGAACGAAGGATAGAAGAGATGAAGGAGAGGGACGAGAAAAGGAAGGGGGGAAATCTATCGTCCGGTCCTGATCAGAGTAACGAAAACTATAGATCGAGCTCAGGCAAGTGTACCTTGGACATTATTTTCTATTTTTACAGCTTTTCTGTATCTCAGAAATAGTATTTAAGCTTTAAATCCATGGTTCATCATATTTACTGTAAATAATGCCCGTCTTTCCTAATTAATTAGATAGATTTTGTGTTTACTAGTATAAACTGCTAAATGTACCTCACATTTCATGAAAATACATATGTTTGGTGTTCATTTATCATCCAAAATATTTGGTGAAACCCTGGGTACGAAAATTGAAAATTTGCTATTTGTTTTTCATAATTTTTGATATGAAAAAGTTAATCTGTAACGTGATAATGTCCAGCATGTGATTTATGTCTGAAAAGGTTATAAATCTGAATGGTTTTAAACTATTTCTGTTTGTTTTGAAGCGAAACTAAATGATTATAAATTGTTACTGTATGTTTTGAAACTAACTAAAGAGTTATTGTGAAACTCTGACTGACTTCTAAAGCTAAATAAGGTTTTCAGTTAAGAAATATGGAGAAATGTTTTTGATACTGTTAATTATGACCTAGGACTGTTATACACTCCAGTTTGGTTCTCTGGTATGTCTTAGAATATTATGGTTGGAATCGATGATAACTCTATCCTTGAAGTTATATGTGGTCCGCCCTTCCTCAGGACGTTAATCTAGAGGGTAGTTACTATTCCTGGCCGGCGCCCCTATCCTGTATCCCATGAGAGGGGATAGATTCTGCGAGATGGGATCTCCTATTCCTATTTTTAGCCTTATATTATGTGGGGTGAACACAATCTATCTTTGATTATTTGCCTCATCTACTAGTAGGGTCTACTGGTTGGGTCCTTTATTGATAGAAATTTTTTTTTATAATTTATAAAGTTGAGAGCAATTTCTACTTTCTGAAGTATGATTGCACTGATTTCTGATTTCTAAAGCTTAACTATTATCAAATTATACTTTCTCTATTTTCCATGCACTGTTCTACCCCTGAATAATTCCATACTATAATTTCTATAAATCACTACTTTATAGCATTTATGCTTTAATATGCAACTATAGCCATTTTTTGCATTATGTTCTGTATGAAAGTTTTACTGCATGCCTGCATGGACATTGTTAGGCTTCGGCTTACTGTTTTAATATTTTTCCCCCTCTAGATGAGATGGTAAAGATAGTACCAAACGAGAAGGAATAGTTAAAGTCCTACCTGAAGACTTTTGAGACACAAAGTATTTTCGAGGCCTTGAAAAGAAATAGTTGAATTATAAAAACCTAATATTTGATATATAGTTTTGTATATCGATCTTATACATATGGACTCTTGTATATAGAATGTATGTGATGCATGTGATGAAATAGAAATTATGCTTCCGCAGGTTTGTAGTTCCACTTTTGCTATATGTTTTTTGAATTCTGTACAGGTCCTAGATGACATCTCAATTTTTAACTGTTAATATATTAGATAGGAAATGTGAAATGTAAGTTGTAGGAAACTATATGGTGTCTGTGATCCTATGTCTGAAATGAGAGTACCTGCTGATGGATATGATGATATTATTTTGTATATTGCAGGTTTTAAACAGGAATTGTATTTCTATTTAGCCTAGTTTTAGGAGACTCTGTCTATTTTTTCCTAGAAGTTGAAGTTATTAATTGGGTTTAGGTTTATATTTTCTGTAATGACGGTAAATTTTGAGGATAAAAAAAATACTCCGTCACAATTGGTATTAGAGAAATGAGATGCCTTAGGAAATTATTGATCAAAAAGTGGAAGCATAGGCCTGAATTTTTGTAGAGATAGGTTGGTGTAGCTAAGGAAACTAGGATGCTTAGGAAGTTAATCCTTAGGCTAGGTTGAATTTCATTAAACTACTGATAACCCCTTCCCTTAACATGACTTCTTGAGGTTTATAATGTTATGTTTATTCTTGGTTATAGGATTTAAGATGGTCAGTAGGAGAAATCAAAGGAATAACCATGGTGATGCTAGTACTCCCCATGATTGAGAGGCAGCTTATGTGGATTTATTGGAGAGAATGACTAATGTGGTGGAATATATAGAGTAGAGACATACGGCTCCAGTCCCTATACTTAAGCCAGCTATGGCACATTCGACTGTGACAACTTATGATAGATTTACAGTGGAGTGAGCACTGGGATTCTTGGGTAATCCTGATCCGATGGAAGCAGATGTGTGGCTTAAAAGGATGAATAAGATATTTGCTGTGATTCGGTGTAATGATCAGGAGAAAGTCACCTTTGCAGTATACAAACGGGAAGGTGAAGCCCATAGCTGGTGAAGCATGAAGAAGAGGGCATTAGGAGTGCCTGATGATGAGATTACATGGAAGATGTTTGAGGATACTTTCTTGGAAAAATATTTTCTGTCTAATCTCCAAGACCATAAAGAGAAAGAGTTCATGAGGTTGAGACAAAGGCAATATGATGGTGATGGAGTATGATGCTAAGTTTACTGAGTTATCCCATTTTGCACCTTTTTATGTGGAGGAAAAGTTAAGGAAAGCACAAGAGTTTCAGCAAGGGCTACGGGATAATATTAGGAAGTCACTGTCGATCCAAAAACTCTAGACTTATGTAGATATTCTAGTTAGGGCGATGCTTTATGAGATGGAATCGGAGATCGAGGTTTTATTCAAAGAGGATGGCTAGTCAGGTGGGTTTTAGTGCTTGATCAAATGTGGGATCTTCTAGACCGTCCAAAAAGGTGAGGAAAACCAATAAAGGGAAGAGCATCATTCCAACTCAGTCAGTGACTGGCTCTAAAGCGTCAGCCACTAATTGTGCTTTCTGTAGGAGAAAGCATCTAGGGTAAGCATGTCGTAAGGCATCGGGAGCATGCTTTAGATATGGACATTAGGGACACATGGTGAAAGACTGTCCATTACCTCTGAGGCTAGAAGGAAATAAGCCTACTGTCACAGCTAAGGCCTTCTTTTTTTTTTTGGTAGGTAAGTGTGTATTTTGTATTCAAGGGAGAAAAATTACAAAAGATTATGTTATAATTCCAAGTTTTTTGACTTGAAGTTAGAACATAAAAAGCCG
Organism: Nepenthes alata; assembly: GCA_028571085.2. Classification (NCBI taxonomy): domain Eukaryota; kingdom Viridiplantae; phylum Streptophyta; class Magnoliopsida; order Caryophyllales; family Nepenthaceae; genus Nepenthes; species Nepenthes alata. Next base: position 40 of record JAOVVI020017565.1, on the reverse strand, counting down.
GGGCATACCCCGAGCGACTGGTACATTATAGAATACCTCA
>JAOVVI020017564.1:0-10580 GCA_028571085.2 Nepenthes alata | reverse complement strand
AAACATGGTTATAAGTGAAAATAAATGGTTCGGCCCAGCCTTTGATTTTTTTTTTTATAACACAAAGTTCTAGTATTTTACAAAATACCAAAACTTCAAGAATAGTCTCAATAAACCACATTTTTGCATAAATAATAACTTATATATGAAAATTATTCACTTAATTTTTTTGAATGTCATATTTATGAAATAATTTTTATTTTTTCATGTAAACATAGAATTTTATAATAAAAGCACTTAAAAATTATAATGTCCATAGGCTGACTGAACTAGCCGGTTTTAACAATGGATGGAAAAAGTCATGGTTTTTGTCCCAAAAATTGGGCCTAAATCCGGCCCGACTTAGCGGCCATAACTTCTCCGTTAAACCCACTCCTAGGTAGAATCGACCGGGTTTTGATAAGGTCCGATATCCATACTGCCGGGCCCATGGAAAAATAGATTAGTAGATTGATATTACATCACCCAAGGATATCCAAAGGGTATTTCCAAACCATTACTCAAATATAGAATGTCAAAACAAGGCAGATTAGGTGAAGAACAGAGGGAACAGACCTGATAGCATTCACAATATTTCTTCAAACAACTTGATTTCTTGCAGTTGCATCCTCGCTTGTGCCGTGCTGAGGCAGGAGTTCGGGTTGATTCATCCTGCAATGAAGAAACCAGGCAATCAACAACAACAATTTCAATCGGATCACAATCGATAAAGACACAAAAGACAAAGAAAATCTAGTTTCCATATTCCTACCTCGAGATCGAGCACAGAGTCAGAGCTCCGAATCACTTTAGGAGCAAATGCGAGAGGGTTTCGAGATTCGATCTGTTTGCGTGTCGTAAGAACGGTATCTTCATGAATAGGCTTGTTGAGGCAATCTTGGCATGAGCATTGCTCCACACAATAGACACCCGCAGCAAAGCATTCACAATAGCTGTACCCAGAAGCTAGGTAAGTCACGCTAAGCATGATTTAGCAGTATCTGACCACAAGAACAAGATATATTGTTCATATTCTGCGATAATATCGTAATATATTACCATATCGATAATATCTCGCGATATATTGGCTGATATTCACAATATCAGCTAATAAAGCTCTATTAACTTACGATTCCAAGAATTATTTTTGATATATCAGATACTATAAATATTATATGATATGCCCAATACCAATATGGTCGCAATTGTTATCAATATAGATATTTTCATCCATGCATCTAATATATCAGTATTGGGCCACACCTCATTACTGCAACAAAGTCGTGACATGTCACTGCATACGCTGAATTGGGAGTATAATACAAACAGAAAATCAAAATATGAAAGATGCTGAACAATGATTCACAATGATTCTTCTCTCCCCCTTTCTACAAGAATATCACCTCTACAGGCCAGAAAATAGCCGTCCCTACTAATTTCAACATCTCAAACAACAGAATGGAAGGAATTGTTGCAAAATTAATAGATAATGAACTATTTAAGCAAGGATGCATAGACAAGACAAATAAGAGATAAGACTAGTGAGGCCAAGAACAAAAAAAAAAAAAACCTGGGAGCTTCTCTTGAAACAATAAGATGTTAATCTAATTTCGACCGAAGCCATAAAGAATTAATATCTAACGAAGTGTGACAGTCCTTCAACCAAAAAAAGAAAGAAAAAACCAAAACAATCAAGTGCTGCTAGAGTCCTCTTATACTTCCAAAGGTAAGTATTTTATCCTAATAATTCAAATTGTTAAGATTATAAGGTGGGTTCAACACATTATAAATTATTATTATAGTTCTAAGTCCAAGTTGCTATGATTAAATCCTCACTGTCAAGAGTATGATTGCATAATACAGCATAAAAATGAAAAGATCCTAACAGGACCCAAAACAAACAACTGGAATCAGCAATCCTTCATGACTTACTACATTACGTCAAATATTGGAACTTGTGCTAGAGTCTTCTTATACTTCAAAATGTGGGGATTTTACCATGATAAATCAAACAATTAAAATTATTAAATGAGTCCAACGTATTACAATGTTTTGTCAAAATATCAAGTCCAAGTTGCCAGTATGAAATCCCTATTGTTGAAAAAATAAAAAGAATATTATAAATGAAATGAACCTAATAGGACTCAAAGCAAACAATTGGAACCTACAATCCTACATAACTAGTAGATTACGTCAAATACCGAAGTTGAAGTATCTAATACAATACTTGCCATCAACTTGCAACCCAAAACCAAGCCCGCAACACAAAGAAAAACAGATGCTTGTAGACTAACTCCACACCAAAACAAACGAATTCTAGACATTATACTTCAATTCTCAAAAATGTACCAGCTTGGATATTCGTATTATAGATGTAAATATCAACTAATATGTATCAATATAGGGCCTTCCAATACCTATATTCGAAGTCAATTCAGATTATCCGATACCAATATGTCATAACTAATCTGAATACTAATATTTTCACCTATGGTCAATATACTTACATCCACAACAACCTCTAAATGGTTTATAACTCTGAGCTTAAAATCAAAATTATGAGTATGAAAAGAGCATAGTTGTCATTAAGCTATACTAATAACAAAGTTCTAAGCTCCAATAACAGGCAATACATTGATTTCAAACCTTAATTTCAACTTTTCAAGGATACAAAATGACTTACAGCTTCAAGCACTTAGATTTTTTACAGTTGCAACGCTTGCAAGCCTCACCTTCCCCACTATTTTCTAATCTTCTCCTGCAAAATTGGCTTCATGACCTTAATCAAAACACTAAATACATTCAGTAAAGTAACTCTATTAAAAATTGTAAGTTTATTGCACTTGCCTCTTTTTCTTGGGAGTATTTTGTGCTAACTCGTCCCCAGCTACATATGTAGATGCCGGAGGAGAATCCTCTGCACCTTGAATGGCGTTTTCTGTAGGACCCATGGCTTTTTCCAAAGAGGTAGGGCACGAAGATTTTATTGGAGATTCACAGGAGGTTGTCGGGGAAATTGTTAGTGGTTCATCGGAAGAAACAGTTTCCTTCTGAAGTGCCTGGCAGCTCTTAGAAGCAGCAGCAAGTGTATTTAAGTGCAAGCCAATTCCGGAGAAAATGCACCCGGAAGAATCGCCTCTGAGCTTACACGGAAGCAGCTTCTTATTGATCGCAACTTTTCCTTCATTGAGGAATGCACTAGAAGAAGCAGAAATTAGACCACCATCTACGCTCTTCTTACTTCCCGGAATCTCAAAAAATAGACAGCGCCTTCGCATGCTGCGACTCAAATTCTGAGCAGGATACAGAATTGAACAGGAAGAAACTTCATAAGGAAAAAAAGGGAAGGGACGAAAAAAACGGAAAATGCTGCTTGAATGACAAGAAAATCATCAATTATGCAAAACGGATGATATAACAACATGAGGACTAAAACCTTAATACACAGTAGTTTGTGGAAATTGATAAATATACAACTGAAGAATCCCTAAAATTGGGAATGAAAACAAGATGCAACTCTATACACAAAGCTCCCACGTCGTATGGGTTGGGGCTGGCCACGCCACCTTACCCATATATTGTATAAGTGACTATTTTGGTGATTTGTGTTGGCGCAAAACGGAAGACACGGTGACCGGGCGGACGAAGCACTCGGACGGCAACAGAGCAGAGCACTCGGTCGGACGGCCAAAAGTAGAGATAGAAAAATGAAAGAAACACAAACGAGATTTTAACGTGGAAAGACCCTTCTCAATTGAGGAAAAAACTACCAAAGAATACACTATAAAGAATAGATTGTTTACAAGAATATTAGCTACACAAAGCCCAAACAAAAGAAACAATCTCAAGTGTATATCACTCAATCTCTCTCTAAAAAGGTTTCTCTCTCTATCTTTACAACAAGGCTTGCCCACAGCTCTCTCAAAGCTCACTCCAAGTAATTGCACTTACCAACCACCACTCCAGCACACTTCTTCAACAACAAAGACAAGCAAGGCCACAAGCCTTTATATACACAAAAGGCCTAGTGGTTGGCCAGCCACCCTACTGGCAGTAGGCTGTCAGGAACACACCTCCTAGGCCTGCCATAGCAGGAGCACGCCCGGCGTGCCAAAATGGCAAGCCTGACACCCTAGGAAGTTGTAGCCGCCTGTTCCTCCAATCAGAGTGGGTCAACTGCCCACTTGCAAAACACGGCTACAACAGGCCTACGGGGAGAGAGAAAGTCAACACCTATGCTTCCAGCATCCACGTCCATGTCCTCAGCCACCTCTCGGACATGACGCCTCCAACGAGTCATCGTCCTTCTTGACAGGCTTCTTGGACAACTCAAAAAGTTCGCGTCCTTTTCCTCTTTGTGAGTCCGCGAATAAAGGTACCACAAAGGGAGTGACCCCAACAATTTGAAACCAATTTAATTAGCACTGCAAATGAGCTAAGCCATCCATCAACAACTAAAAGGCCTGGCTCGATAAATGCTAGGTCAAGCATTTTTTGGTTGAAGTCTAATTTTATAACTTGTTCGGAAAATGAGCCAAGCCTAAATCTGAATATCTTGGTCAGGCTCACTCATGGGCACATGAATAAATTGCACATGGGATCATAAACAGGCTAGTTTAAGGGCCAATAAAGATAAAATTACCGAATTTCAATAATCTGTGAAATACAACAGATAAGTTTGATAAATAAATTTATGTCCTCATCAGCCAAAGGTTGCAGTGTGTCTCCACTCTTCAATGGCAACAAACTTGAAAATGGAACCTTATGTATGCATGTATCTCAAAGACAAGAGAAAAGAAAATTTCTCACCTCATTCTCCCATTTCACATCGGAATGGCTAGTGAAGCAATCATCCATAGAGGCACTTGGCCAGTTATCTTGTGCCTGGTTTATTTGCTTCTTCCCATTGTTTTCTGCAGACAGAGTGAACTGATCTTTGGTCTCATCCCAGTCATCAGAACTCGTAGAACCAACTTGATGAGAAATCAGATGAAAGTTAGCATCATCCGGTGGACTAGCCGACAAAACAGAAGCAAAAAAACTGCTTTCTGCATCCATTGGCCTCTGAAGCGGCTTTTTTAAAGCTGCATCATTGTTGGGTGAGCCAAAAACTAAAGCATCAGAAATCAAAATCTCCCAATCACAGCTAGTCCCCTCTTTGATTTCTTCCATTTTCTCATAATTCAATTCACTTTTGAATGAGCCTCTTCTAAAAGGCTCATCAATGGATGGTACAAGTGCTGATGTGTCTGGCTCGCAATTAGTTTCACTGACAGAAGGGAGATCTGTCTTGCAGTCAGACTTGTATTTAAATTCCATAGGCAATTCAATTGCAAGTTCCGAATCTTCACAAAGTGGCTCAAGAGAAACTTCAGCAGAAGACAGCCCTTCACCTTGAACTAGTTGTTGATTCGGGGGGCTGTTTTGTGGATGAACAGCATCATTAGAAGCAAACTGAGGTTTCGTCAAATCTGAGAATTGGTGCCTGGTGGAAAAAAAAACAAATAAACCATCATTAGCAAGAATAAAACTAGAAATCCAAATTATAAAAACGAAGACATTGCAGATTGCCCCAGTAGAACAAGAAAGAAGGATAATACCTTCTTAAGAATCGAGATTCCTTCTGGATGCTCACATGGGGAGAAGTGAAAATGGAAGGTGGAGATGAAAAACTCAGAGAACTGAATGTCTGAGAAATGTTTATTGCCTTTATGGGCTTTATAGGAGAAAGACTGTTGACAAAGTTAGAAAAGGGAGACTCCTGCACAGAAGTATACCAAGAAGAATAAACAACTAGTGTTATGAAATCTGTTTTATAATTGTAGTAAGTGCGAAATGAGACCGCAAAATTTCATTAAAGAAGTAACCCATCTTGAGATTTCTTTCTAATTCAAATCAAACGACTCTAATTGATACTTACCATAAGCCACCACCATAAAAATAGAGGGGAAAATGGCAAGAGAAAAGCCTAGTAAATGCTGTAAATAGACAGATTTCTGTGAACGTTGAGACAATATATCCTGCTTATCGATAGCAAAGAACACATAAAGTCGTCCACTAAAAACAAAAAGAAAATTCAACTGGCATACAGATCCAGAAACAGCAATACCCATCTCTCCACAAAGAGAAAATGAAGGACTGATACTCCAATTGGAGTCCTCCAAATATGCAAATCACGGTCAATATAGCATTACAGGATAAATCCCCGTGATTAAAGTTAATTCAGCCAAAAACATAAGCCTGTGTGATTAACCAGTACTGGAAATGCCATGAAGTGGACTTCTTCGACCAAAAGAAACACCTTCTTCAATGAATCCACGAAAATCTATTCTAATTTAACCCAACCTCAGATCATTAAACATTAGTTACTTGAAATTTAATTTGAAAGCCCAATTTTAAAAGCAGTTAAAGCCAAGCATCAAAGTAGTTTCAGCAAAGAATGAACAAAGGGGAGACGTTCAAATTCCACAACCCAAAAAAAAAACACCGAGAATCAAGTAAAAAGACTGATAAAAATTATAGTCACTTAATGAAAACCCAATTTCGCAAAATGCGAAGATCAAGGCCCAGAAAAGTAGAATCAAACCAACCATGTACAAGGAAGCGTGGAAGCGAAATTTCGCTGAAAAATGCACAATTTTTGAAGAAAGAGAGGGGGGGAGAGAGAGAGATAGTTGACCTCGAAATCGGATATGGGTATACTGAGCTGGGTTCTCTCTGGCGTGTCCATCTCCGATTGAAGTTCTCAGGGGTTACGCACAAAACCCTTTCCCCTCCCCTCTCTTCGGCTCTCTGCCTCCGCTCTCTTCTTCAGTGTTCTAGGCGGAGAAAGGAAGGTGAGAGGAACAAATGGAGATTCAAGAAAAAGCGGGAAGGCGGGATTGCAAGATTTTCTTGCGGAAAGAACAACCGACCCCACCCTCTCCATCGTAGACATTGAAATGGTTAAAGACTTCGAATTTAACGTACACTCCGCTTGATTTTGCAATTTAACGTTGGGATTTTACCTTGTGACTGTTATTATACCATAAATATTTAAGATTTTCTATCAACTGCACCAACTTTTGCATTAATTATAATCATTTCTTCAATATTATTTCTGTTTTTATCACCTTCATTTTTTCGTAGAAAAAATATATGAAATTATTCTCATAACTTGTGAATTTTTATTGTTTTCTCAATTTGATTCATAACTTGTTTTTATCTCAATTATTTTAATTTTCTACTATGCATAAGATTTATTAAATTTTGATCTTAGTTAATACATTAAGATGTGAAAAATATGATATATATTTTTGATGGGTAGGCCCATAACTTGCAGGCCCAATAAGAAAGTGGCCCAAAATCCAGAAAGGCCCAACGCGCGTTAGACGAGCAACGTTAACGCGTTGAACGTCCGGCACGCAACAAACGGCCAACAGCGCTCCTTCAAAACGATCAACGCTTCTGTTGATCAGAAATATTGTAGCAGCAGGTCGTAAAAGATAGTAAACCTAATACAGGCCAGCCTCCAATTTGACAGGTGATTTCGTACAGAAAAAGCAACGATCCTTTCCATGATTACACGTTTTCCTAAAAGCTGATCTCCTCTAAAATAGGCGGCAACTGATTCAGCGGCAACAACAGAGTCTAACGGTCACGAAAACATGAAAGGAAAGCAGATAATCTGATATTCATTGCACTGTTCAGAAGGAAAAAGATCCATCATATCACGCCAGTCACGCCCACCAACTCAGATAAGGTCGCCTAGTGCTGGGCCAAGAAAAGTGGCTCTCCCCACCATCTATATAAACTTTGAGTCTCCACTCTGAAAATGGGACGCTCTCTAACTCACTTTCAAGAGAATGGATGCTCTCTAGCTCACTTTAAAGAGAACAGACGCTTTCAGAACACACTTGAAGAAAACACGCTTTCTAAGACAAAAGAGACTTCCTGATACAGTCCAAACTATGAACGCCGATAGTGCTTGGGAAAAACTCTCTTTCTGAAAAGCATTCACCTTCCAATCCCACTCTAAGCCTCCAGATTGCAGAAGTCTCCTTGGGCTCTCTGAGAACCGTCTGCCAAAGCTTCCACACTTTCGAGATACAGCTTCCATTCGTTCTTTGTGAACAGCGAGTTGGAACTTACACTCTCAACGGGCTATGGGATCATCTCTGCTTCTTCAGGCCAACAATCCCGACAAATTCATTCTCTCTTTCTCTCTCACTTATCAGCTCACCTTCCACAGTTCGAAAGCTTTTTACTGACTTAAGCGTCGGAGTATTTTCGGTGGGACAACCTCCCGTCGGCACCTAACCTCTCGTTTTCTATAGTGGTGTGCAAGATTTAGACTCAGTGAACAAAGCCAGATCAAATCAATCGGACGAATCCGAATCTGTTCGAAATCGAATCCAGGCACGCATCAACTTTAAAAGTTTTTTCGTCATATAACTGTTACCATATAACTATAAATATAGTCAATTTAATATAAAGTTTTACATAGAATAACAAGTTAATAAAATAAAATGTTAAAATTAAAATAACATTGTAAAAAACTTTAAAAATAAAAATATTCTTATAACAAGCATTCTTTCATGTAGAGACTCTAAGCAAATGCCTATTAAACATACTTTTGCATGGAAAGAAAGTGTGCATTTACAATGCTTTGACTATGTATTTCAACATTATTTTGATGAAAAATGGGCTACTTTGTTTATTCTCATCACAAGTAAAATTATTTATATACACAGTTATTTACCTATTTATACTGAAATTATAATTTTTTATATAGTCAGAGAGAAAATACAAAAAGTAAAATTATAATATAATAAAATTTATATAAATTTTTGTCAATTTTAATACAATTAAATATATAAGTTATTATATAAACAGTATTTGTAGTAACTAATGAAGTATTTTTCATAGCGAATATAATGTAGTAGTATTCTACTCGTCAATAAAAAAATTATAAAATCAATGTTATATCTATAAAATTTTAGAAATTTTCTAATTATATATATATATTTTTTTTATTTAGGTATTTTTTCTAATTGAAGAACTTCAATTCTTGTCATATTTGATGAAAACAATTGAGAGAAATTGGGTTATAAAATGGCTTGGGGTTCTTCCCATTTGGTATAGTCAGTTTTCAAATTTTATTATATATTATTTTCATTACATGTGATTTATATATTTATATGCTATTGGCATTTGGTAATTGGCTAAGTTATGCTCTACCAGTGTTCTAAGTGATAAATTGGGAGTAACTTAAGACAAGATTAATGCTTTAATGGCACTCGAAGGCGATGGTGATTTTGTTAGGGTTCGATCTGAATATATGTGTAAGTTGATGTGGTGGACCAAAATTTGACCCTTTTGGTTATAAACGTCAACCACCAAATTAATTAGTTCAATGATTTTAACATCAAAACCCCCTTTCAATTAAAAAAAATTACGATATAAATTCTGAATAAATCTATTATAATAATAATAATATCTGTTATAAATAATTTCCTTCAAAATCTATTTATTATAATTTCGAGTGAATAATGGTTGATTACAATATTCTCAATACACTTAACAACCCATAAAAAATATAATGAGAAATAAGAGTAATCAAACGAAATACGTCATAAAACTTTATTCTAAAACAATGCACATAAAGAACGAAATTCAAATCGGACCTCAATTGGATACCGAATCTCTTTCTTTTATCTTCTTTTGCTTTTTTTTTCTATGCAGCGCTTTTTTATTTGAGAAATGGTTTTGAATTATTCTAAAATTACATCAAGTGCCAGTTAAGCACATGATACTTGCGCACCTACTAAAATTGACATACGAGTGTCCCCTCAAGGGTGTTTAAGATGACCCTCAATCTTGAATCGTTGTACATATTTGAATCAATAGTATGTTATGTGTCATTATGTTAATCTTCAACTGATTTTTGGCTAACTCTTATATGAATATCGTATGATCCTTCAATATCTTTTATTTAATTTAATATTTATTAAATATTAATATTATAATAAAAAAGTTTAAAATTTAATTATATATAATATTTTTAATATGTTAAAAATTTAACTATTAAATTTTAATCTAATAACTAAAAAGAAAGAAGCAAAGAGAAGCAAAAAATGAAAAGAAATAGGATCCTCCATTCTAAGAAATTTGTGCTTCTGTCATTTTTGGACCTTCCAAATTTTTTATTTGTTCTTTCTTTATGTTAAAATTCAGTAATTTTAAGTGTGAATGTACATGGTTATGGTTTAAGTCCATATAATTTGGCCAAATTTAGATTAATTTAACTCAATAGTTATAATTTTTAAAAAATATTTTTTAAATAAATAATTTAGTTAGCTTTTAACTTTTAAAAATTCATATTTGACAATGGGTTTAAGTATTATACAGTTTATCATGCTAATTATTAATTTTGTAAAATTTTACAAAAAATGTTATTATAATTTTTTATATTTTATTACAGATTAATAAACTAAAACTTATTAAAATAATTTTTATATACTTATTTTTCAAGAGGATTTAATCTGTGGCTTATAAATGATTGTATAAAATAATTATTTATTCCGTGAAGTTTCAATTTGAATTTATTTAAATAATTACAT
>JAOVVI020017563.1:0-10580 GCA_028571085.2 Nepenthes alata | reverse complement strand
GAAATGGTAAAGTAGAAAACGGAAAGAAAACTGAAGAACATAAAGAAATTCTGAAATGAATAGGGCTTTATTGATGCTGAAATGGATTATAGCATTGATTAGACCACTGAATTTGATTTTAGATGATGTAACTAGTAACATGTTCCTCTCATGTCAATCTAATTTATTGTGAAAGAGAAGATCTCTGGGGGCGTTAGACATATGGATATGAATGATCTCAAAGTCACAAAGAAAAGGGAAGGGGTAGTTGGTCTGACAAAAAAGAGAAGCAAAGGGACCAAAAAGAAGTGACTTAAACCAATATCTTTGTTGATAATCTCGGATCAACAAATCAATATATTGATTAATGTGTAATCAATTGAATACTCTTTGAAGATGGGTTTTTTTAGAGATCCTGAGGTGTTGATGATGGAAGCTGTCTGAATCTGATGCTTCAGACAGAGCGAGCAGAATCAGCTGTGCCTGTGCGCATCAACTCTATCATGCAAGTATAAATGGAGCAGCTAGAAGTTGGTGGGATACCTTCAGCTTGTGGATGCATGGATACCCTTGCTTAATCCTTAGCTAAATGTCCCATACTTATTTTCAGTCCTTCTCTTCTGACACTCGTGAGTTGTGATTGTCTAGTTGATCGTATAATTTGACCCCTATTGAGGATGTTGTATTTGAAGGGTTTATGACGAAGTCCATATCTTTCTGAACTTTTTTAATAGACTCTCCAGAGTCATTATTGAATATATACATTTTGGAGGGATTTTGTCCTAATATAATAATTAACATTTCCATAATTTTTTTTTCACATTTCAGCAGATGTGAAAAAGGTTTCATTGCATGTCTTTCTTCAGTGCAGTTATGGAAATCTTCTTGTTGATTAGGTACATTTGTGTAAAACGTTAGCTGAAACTATGACTTCCTGGTTACAATAGGGTAACTTTACCATTGCATCAATCCTTTAAGAAAAGAATAGGATAAAATGAAAAAAAGATCACTGCAGATAAGTGTCAAGGGAATTAGCCATCTCAATTTGTGAAACCAGATTAAAACAGTTGTCCCAAAGGAAATGGGTCTGTATCTAAGCATTCACGGAAGATGCTAAATCTGATTTCTCCATATTCTCAAAGGCTTTTGAATGGCATTTTGTCCATGCTCCATCATATAATAGCAGGTGCTAAATATGCCATACCAATTTGTGAAACCGGATAAAAATCCTTGTCCTGAAGGAAAGGGGTTTGTAACCACTCCGCGGAAGGTGCTAAATCTGATTTCTCCACATTCTCAAAGGCTTTTGAATTCCATTTCTTCCATGCTACATCATATAATAGCAAATTGCAACAAACAACCAAATTTGATCTTTCTTTCCACAAATGAAGAATTCAATTTGTCAACAACTGACCCTGCCTGAACCAAACCGACCCAAGAGAGCAAATTTGGAAGACCAAACTTCAGGGATACTGGACAAAAGGTCTCATTAAATGCTTCTCCCCAACTTTACCTAAAACAAAAAGGAATAGATTACATTGCTTATATCACAAGGATTAGAGCTGAGTCAGATTGTTGCTTATTTTGCAATATCGTGGTCAGGATACAGACGGTTTGTGCAAAGCTATGGAAGAAGCAATTGCCAAAAGTGAGGTAAATATTTCCTGTGTGATCTTATGGCATGTGGGTTGTTGTGCTGCCCTCCAATTGAATATTTTCAAAGAACACTCAGTTGCTAACTGGACAGTTCTTTTTTTCTTTTCAAGTTATTGATAATCATTCTTGAATTATGTTCGTCTGTACTGTATTCATTCAGATGTTGATGTTGTATCATGGAAGTTGACCATATTATGATTATAATATAAAATTTCGTTAAGGACTGAGACTTAGCTAGCTGTACTTTGTGCCGCCTTACTCATTGATTTTGGGAATTGAAATGAAGCCAAACACATGTTTCTTGACAAATAGCTTTGGTCTTCTTATGAATCTAAATGGAGCTTTTTGATAAATATATTGGGTGAAGCTACAATTTTGAGATTCTTTTAACAACATAAAGACTTGAAATTTTTTCTAAGAAATGGAGCCATTTCTTACTGCTGTACAACACTTTATAAAGAAACTCTATTTGACCAACAGTTTTTAAAGTTTTTTAGGTGGAATGAATAAGTGCTAATGACCATAATGCTAGAGTTGAATTCTTTATGTGGTTAGCCTAAGAAACACTGTTGTAATTTTTGACAAGATTAGATAAAAAGAAGGATTTGCACGTAAATGAACTTGCAGTAGACAAAAAATTCAAATCCCTTGTAATCTGTTGGAGAAATGGAATTCACCAATTATTTTAGAATTTAGAGTAGCAGAGAAGATCATTTCTCACAATTATGAAATTTCCGGAGACTTTCTCCCAGTGATAGTTTTAGAAACTAAATATGTATGAAGATGGGAGAGATAGAAAAGATTGGAGAAGTATCCTCTACCCTGCCAATTTTTCTTAAACAATAATAGATTGCTATGGACAACCTTTTTACTATCAGAAAGAAATTGGTTATACTAGTTAAAAATATTCCAAGGGCTTGCATAATTGACATTCACTCTCCCGTTCCATCCCACATGTTCTGTTGTAGGCCATGCTCATCCCCATCTGGTTGGAGGGAATATAGTTCTTGTTGCCGCTTTTTCCACAAAGCAATGGTTTTAAGCTAACCTATCCCATCAGAAACCAAGAAAAATGCCTGCACTTTAAAGTGAGAACAGAACTTGCAGTAGACAAAATATCCCATCTTATAGACCATATATCCTGGACCAGGGAAAATTCATCATCAGCTCCTCATTTCTTTCCTAAACATTGATAGGAATCCCATTCGTGCCATAAATAATTCTTCTGATTTGTTTTCAGCCTTTATTCCAAATAGTTTACCTATTGAAGATTGTAACAAATATTAGTGTCCTTTTTGGAAGAGGGATTGTCCTTGTAATTCCTGTAGTGGGTCATTGATATCAGAGGTGCTGCTTGCTGTGGTTGAGCACTAGCAACCTGGTAGTGCCATAATTTTTGTAAGTCAGTTTCTTCAAATGCCTCCTGAATTTTGATATCTGGTATCACATTTCTAGCAAGCTGCCCTCAGATCTGCTTCCCATCTTGGGTATTAATGTATGGGATCATGCATTTGCTCAAATATAATTCATGCAATAACAGTATTTCTATTATGTGTACCCTGCTGTGTGGATAGTTGCTAGAAGTTCATTGATGGTTCAGGAATGGCAATATAGGAATAGTCTTGTATAATATATTTTCCATTGTATTCCAATCAGTTGGATTAGTAACTATTTTTTGCTCGTTCAGTTGGATTATTAAGTCTTTTTTTCTCCTTCAGTTGGATGATTAACTCTTTTTTGCTCCTTCAGTTGGATTATTGACCCTTTTTTCTCTCTTTCGATTGGATTATTATTTGAGAAATAATATCGGAAGTCTGATTCTCTTTTATAAGAGCCCATCTTACCACTTTACCATTTGTGTTTGAAGATTTTTTAAAGACATTGACAAGAGTGGGATATCCCATGTGCCAAATTCTCATCAAGAGACAAGAATACGTAGGCAGATCAAATTTTGTAGTGGTTTGGAGACAAGATGACATATGCAATTCAAATTTTGTAGTTGTTTGGAAACTGTTGGTGAAGTGACACGTTTCTGAGGTACTGTGATTTGGATAGGCTAAAGGCAAGAGCCAGAGAAGTAGGCCTAAGAAAAACATTGAGCAAAGTAAAAGTAGGATTTGGCTAAAAAATTGAGCCAACCAGAAAAGCGAATTATTGTACTTGAGCCCACCTAGCGGGTTATAAGGCTCATTTGTTGTATCTTTGGTGACTTGCTTAGAATTTTCCAGTTACCCAATCTTTTAATAAGTTTATCAATTACTAATACTAGTGTGTGCTTAGAATAATGTTTTCTCTTGTGAGCATATCATTGAGATGGTGAATAAAAAAGAATTGTTGGAATAATGAGAGAGTATGACATGGAAGGGGTATATTTCTTTTACGGTTACCATCAATGAGGGTGATGAAGAAGGGATTCAAGTAGTAGTTTCTCGAAGTTGGAGGATTTATTGCTGAAAAAGGGGCCTGTCATTGCCAAGGATTCAACTCATTCTAAAGGATTTAGCTTTTAACAGGGGGCTTGGTTTTATGCCCTAAAAACAGCTACATATTGTGGTTTTTTCTCTGTCTAGTGAAATATGGGTTCCAGGGGCAGGTATTGGTATATATTAGCTGATATTTTACATATCGGTTGATAGTTTGTTCCATGCCTTGCCTGTAGGTCACAGATGCTTTGATATGAGCTGCAGAACCAACTCATCTTAAAATCTTAAGCTGTTTAATGAAGGTTGTAGAATGGTTTTATCTACTTACTATGATGATTAGCGATAGTTGTTCTGCTAGCTGCAGCTGAAAGGGAGACTCTAAGGAGGTAACTTTGTAGAGGAGAATGGTGTTTTAGTGGAGGGAGTGTATAACGGTGATACTAATAATTTCTTAAGCATTCAGGAGATAGGGAGATTGGAGAGAAGGAGCTTCTGGTTTTTATTTACCTCAAGAATTGTTCTTTGATGAGTAGGGTTTAAGTTAGTCTTTCAGTTGTTTAGGACTGGGGATTCTTTATGCTATTTAGGTGGTATAGTGTTTATTTGGTCTTGGGGATAATGGAGTGAAGGAACTTCTGATTTTTCTTTACTCTCTGCAAGTGTTTGCTGATTGGTGGAGTTTTGGTGAATCATCCAGTTTATTTGATCTAGTGCTGAAATTTGTATTTGTTTTTAAACTACCTAAGTCAGACAAGCAATGTAAAGCTAAACAAACCCAGACCTCCAGCGAATCCAAGCACTGAAAGGGAATTTTGATGCATTTTATTTTATTTTTTATTCAGGTCAAATAATTCTCGTGCGCCGGATTCAAATGTGTCTTGTGAAACTTTTCTGATCTCGCCTCTATCTGAATAGGAACATTAGCCTAAAGCTCCACATCTTCTATTAACTGTTAACCCAATGGAGTACAATGTGGTTGATGCATTATTCAAAAAATTAGATTTCTTCTATGTCGTGAAGTTCTGGTTTTTTGAAAAGAATTACCGTGATTTATTATTGACATCAAGCAGATTTCACAGCGTGGACAATATTACTGGAACATGCTTTTATTTTTTTCCCATCAATCTTTTTTACAACATTTGACTTCCATTATGTTGCTTAAGGGAGATGGATCCCTCGTTTCTCTGATTGAATTTCTGGAGAAAAATGATAGGGGTCATGGTCTGGGTCTTCACATTCTCAATCTTCTGCGGAGAAAGTGCCAGCAGCTCAAGCTAAGCCTGGAAATTGGGAAATAGACAGAAGGTTGTTGAAGATAGGAGAAAAAATTGCTTCTGGATCTTGTGGTGATCTGTGAGTTTGAAACAGTAGTTTCATGAACTACATCACCTTTGTATACCCTCCCCTCCTCCCTTCTGTTGCTGAGGTTTTGGCTGGTCTTGGCAAAGGTACCGTGGGGTCTACCTCGTCCAAGATGTTGCTATCAAGATTCTTAGATCCAAGCATTTGACTGAAGCTTCTGAGGAGGAATTTGCCCAGGAAGTGTCTATTTTGAGGTGAGCAAGTACTATGTCTTGAATTTATTTTTCTATATTGTTTTTGGTCTTATTTGGTATGCTGGCTGGATTTTTAGGAGACATGTTCTCACTGTGCTCACTGGTTAGCCAGTGGTAGTATCACTGATCAACTTCTCCCCAATTTGAAAATAAATAATATGGCTAATGTTTCAGTTTAATAAGCCTCTGTATACAAGGTCATGATTTTACCAATTGAAATAACTTGTCATGTGCTAATTTTTATTTTTGGTACCTCAATGTTGCCATAAATTTATGCTGTCATTTCAATCTAGCTCTGTGTTAGGTCTTGCATATACATTACAATTTTAAAATGTAGCATTTTGCATACTTTTAAATTAAGTTTGGTTGTCATGATTTGCCAAATGCAGGGAGGTCCGACACAAGAATGTTGTTCGATTTATTGGCGCATGTACCAAGTCTCCACATTTGTGCATAGTAACAGGTATGGCTTCTTATTTCCCCCCCATTTAACTGGGGGTGGGGTGTGGGATGTCTATTTATGGATTTTATACATACACAAAACATTGTCTAGACTTGTTTGTTACACACACTGATTTCTTCAGGGACTGCATGCAACATAGCTTTAAGTAAAGTTGATTATGTTGATTATATAATGTTGGTATCTTTCTATCTGGCATTATCTTGACTCTCGAGGTGGCATTTTTACTTTAATGAAGACATTCAATATAGCAGCTAGTTGTGTATTTTGTACTACTCAGTCATGCTTCTTTCTGAAAAAGTTATTGCTCCTTGAAATTTTTTGAAAATTTTGAAGTATATTTTTATTTATTTAATTTCATACTTTTGTTTACACTTAAGCCAGTGCTGCAGATATGCTATTTTTAAAATCTTTGGGGCCATAATGTTGTGTCTTCAACATTTGGAAAAAATTGCTCGGATTGTGTTCTCTTGTGCTTGAACTTTCAACTTAAAATGCTAGAACTTAAAATTTTCAGTGAGTATTATTTTGTTCAAACTTAAAGTTTCAGCACATCTTCTATATATCTCTTGAATTTCAGAAGAAAAGGAAACTTTTTAGTTCTCGTATGTTTCAGCCTCTTAAAAGTTTGCAGCTACAATTTCAGAAGAAAGTAGCTTTCTTAAATAGTCAGAGGGTTAGTTGTTAGCTTGTCTTTGGGCGTAGAATCTGTAAACTGGAGATAATGGATGCCTCTTTTCTCAACTGAGGAAGATGAACAACTTCATTGGGGCATGCTTGATAACCAAATGGGTTCCAAATTAAATCAGTTGGGTGGGTAGAAATGTAGAGCTTTTGATGAGGCCAAGGAGTCTTCTGTTTTTGACAAATTTTCCTTTCATTATCAATTGCCTAAGTTCATGGTTGGCTCACATTCTCTATGGTTGGAGTCAGTTTTGAACAATCAGGTAATGTTGTGGTGTAGCCTTCCATCTCTTTCTTCTAATTTACACGTGTTTGCTGTTTTGCAGAGTATTTGCCTGGGGGGAATCTATACAATTACCTTCACAAGAATAATAGAATCTTGGAGCTCTCCGAATTGCTGAAGTTTGCAATTGATGTCTGTAAAGGGATGGAATACTTGCATAACAATAACATAATACACAGGGATCTGAAAACGGCAAATTTGCTCATGGATGTTCACCAAGTATGTATTGTGATAATATTACATTTACTTACCAAAAAAAAAAGAAGATAATATTACATTTGCTTCTGTATGTCATGCTTGCTTGTCTCAGTAGTGAAGTAAAGAGCCTGTTTTTGTATTTTTGTTCAAATTGTTTACACTGATATTTACTATGCCTAAAGCATGATTTTTAAGTCAAAACTGTAAATTTTTAGGCCTTTGGTTCGTTAGCCCCTTTTGGAGATCTGCACTCATTTTCTTCCATAATGAATATCTGGATGTATTACTTCTAAGCCTCAGTCTTTTCACAATACTCGCTATATTATTTGACCAAGGTCCCTTTGTCATAGCAATTGTATAATGGGATAACCATGGAGTGGGGAAAAAACTATCTTATATTGGCAATTTATTCCAGAGCTGATAACAACTTGTGCTCTTGCATTCTATCTGTATTGTCTGAGTGGGTCTTAAACGTTTCTTATTTGAATTGATCATTTACAGATGGCCTAAGATTTTCAAATATTTTAATTCCTCTGGATTGCTCATGTCATGCATTTGCAGATTGGTATTGGAAAATGTGTTTTTAATAGCGTAAACATCTATTCATGATTATGTTGAAGTACAGGGAATGGAATCAATGCAGTATGACACCTCTTAGACAATTTTAAAACAAAACAAAATCTTGGCTTTATGCTCTTCTGGTTTATTTGGACGACATCTATTGTCATGAAATTTTGTATTGAAGGACATATAATTTTCCGCAATTTTCTATTCTGCATATTTTAAAATGTATCATTGACTAATGTTGCTTTTATGGTGTCATATTCATTTATAAACATGTGCACCTCTGGAAAAGAAACATATATGCTCCAATTATTTGTGCTGTTACAAAATATATATCCAACAATTAATTGTGATGTATGAGTATTTTATTTCATGAATACTATAAAATTGAAGAGTAGAATATTGAGATAAAAGATATGATGCTCCAGAAATAGAACGTCAGATAAAATGATCATCAATATGTTGAATTTGGTTATTTGTATTTTCATGTTCTATCTCTTGGTGGGATGTACTCATGGATGGATTGCCATCCTTGCCTCATGAGCGAACCCAAGAGACGAACAGATGCATGACCCAATACCAGAAATCCCTTAGGCTTTTCACATGAGATGGCAGAAGTGAAAATTTCAATTGACTATCTATATCAATTCTGTAGGAGGGTGTCAAAGATCATGTTAACTGGTATTGATCGATGCACAAGCAAAACAGCTAAACTATTGCATTAAGATAATCTCATTATAAACCAAACACTAGAGTCAGGCGTGGTATTCATCAACTTGCTTTAGTTTTAGACGAACTCATCAAAATCTTTATTATTTAACATTATTTAGGTTCTTTACGCATGATTTTCTCTTAATCAGAAAACTTGGGCAGAGACAACACAGTACTTGCCAAGAGGGATTTTAGAATCTAAATGGTTCCAGAGTAGTACTAAAACTAAATACATGAAAATTATATAATTTTAACCTGGTAATGAACCAGTTAAAATTGACGGTTAACAATTTCTTAAAACCAAAATGTTTTAGATTACTTAAAAGTGTAGGCCAATTAATGCTCTTGTGAGAAAGGGATTTGTTTGAAGCTACAAACAATAGGAGAAATAATTTTCAATTGAGGTCATGGTACTGCTATAGCGGCCCATTGTTGTTGTCTTGTAACTGCTACCGTAACTCTATATGCTTAGCAAAGACTAGAGAATTGGCTTTAAGGCATATAGTTGTGATAACTTGAGTAATCGACAACAATTCTCGAACATCTAAGGAAATTTATGATATTTTTTGCTAATTTGAAAAATGTATTATCAATTTTTGTTATTTTCAAATATTGAAACTGAATTTTGAAATGACCAAGATAAATCTTTAGTCTTCACTGTTAATGTATTATGGGTGAATATTTCACTTATATAAAATAAAAATTTGTGTTACTACTAATAAATAAGTTATGTAACATGAGCATATGGGAAGAAGATATTTATAAATAAATTATTTAAAATTGTGGAAAAAAATGTAGCTGGCAGGTTCTAAGCTGGCCCTGAACATATTGGTCTTTACCTATGATACGTATGGCTTACACATTAGCGGGGATTTATTAGTCCAAGAGTGCATTAGACACCTATTTTGTTGATACTATTAGCCAATACTTGATGCTAAGATATGAGGTTAGGAGGATCCTTAAGAAGACATGGAGTAAGCTAGTAGGATTTTATTTTATTGACCTTTTATATTGTTGATTGAGACAGACAACAAGAGGATTCGTTGACAATTCTCACACTAAGGCTATGAAGATGTTGATGAAAATGGTTTTGCTTTCATTTTAGTTAGGTTCTTGTTATTGAGTTCCCTTAAGGCATTTTTAAGTTGTAACTATACAAAATTTCTTTAAATTCTCTATTAGAACTAGTATTCATTCCTTACAATATATGACATAGTTTGCTGTTGCCCAAAGGATGCTCATTAACATTTGCTTTATCATTTAAAAAAATAAATAAACAACTAGGATGACACCGCACTGCTAGGATCCCATGGAATTAAATAATTGATTAGTTATTGTTGATTATTTATCACAGTCTTCTAATTCATATTACCAGATTTAGCAAATTGTGAGTACTGCTGGGCATGTGCAGAAATATTTCATTTTCGTAGGAATTTTATTGGTATGTTGTACCCCAATATGCTGTAAGCAGGGTTGGTCGGAGAATCAGACTTGTATATCCTCATTTAATCTGGTTCAGAGTGGTAGGATATTTTATCATTCGACATCAGTTCAAGATCCTTCCATGGGAAAAGTTTTGGAGTCCTTGTGGGCTGGAACTACTGTTATTTGGAGGAGCCACGCGATTTAACTGTATAATTTAGGCCTCTCTTTTTTTTCCCCCTTTTTTGGGCGGGGTGTTTGATAAGGAAAGCCTTCCTGGGCAGGGGGGAGGGAGAAGGAATACCATGATTGTACCTGGGACCTCTCTACCTAAGAGGGAGATCACAATCACTGGGCTAACCCAAGCGACACTAGTAGATTAGGCTTCTTTTTTTATGCTATGATTTGATAAAGAAAGTATTTTAGGATCAGAAATGCAATGTCAGCATTGTTACATGTGCAAATGTGGAAAAATGTCTCAATTTTGCTTATTGTTTTTGGCATATAGTAAGATTCATTATCCTAATAAATGACGCTTATTTTGGTGGAATGCTCAACATTACTAGTAAGCCTTGAAAGGTGAAGGCAGCTCAGGCTGATCTTTTTGTTGTTAGAATCAGATTTTTGCAAAAACAGAATAGTTT
>JAOVVI020017559.1:0-10582 GCA_028571085.2 Nepenthes alata | reverse complement strand
ATTTTGAAAAGTCCCTTCACCATGGACATCGTCAACCTCTTAGAATGTTTGCGAAGAAAAATACAGAGGGTGCAAATATACCGTATAGCGTTAGCATGAAGCTGGGCAACAGGGACTCGTAGGGCTTGCAGGATCGATTCAAAGTCATCCGGTAGAGGAAGACGAAGGCGACTCCTCAGGTGGGCCTCGTATATCATCACGTGCCCCGCTGGTGGAGAGAAGGCCTTGTCGTCCTTACCCGGGACCCTCCACGTAATATCCTTGGGAATATTGAACTCGACACACAACACCTTCACATCATCCTCTCGAAGAACAGAAGAGATGTCGGCGATGGAGGTTGAGGCCATGGCTAACAGAGAAACTAGGGTTTCTTTGGGAAACGAGAGAAGGTTGAAGACGAAGAAGGCAAAGTAAGGAGGTGTGAGAGAATATTCAAAAAAAGGAGGGAAACTTAAACGACAAGGTGTGAAACGCCTTAAACTGCCTCAGAAGGCACGCCATTATTTCTATCACGTGTCGCCTCCCTAATTGGCCCTTAAAAAGAAAATCCTCTGACGCATTAATGGCCTGGATATCAATCCAACCAAGAGACACGTGTCTACTTTTGGCCTGACAAGTCGGCTAATGGCCACGTGTCAATCTAGGCTCACAGAAAGTCCTCCGGATTCTGGCTAAAGATGGTCAACAGCTCCGTTCAATTTTCTTCTGACAAGCCGGCTAATGGCCATGCGTCAATCAAGGCTCACAGAAAATCCTCCGGATTCTGGCCAGAGATTGTCAACAGCTCCGGTCAATTTTTTTCTCCGGATCTAACCAAAGATGGTCAACTTTCTTCTCCGAATCTGACCAAAGACGGTCAACAGATCCGGTCAATTTTCTTCTTCAGATCTGACCAAAGACAGTCAACAACTCCGGTCAACTTTCTTCTCCGGATCTGACCAAAGACGGTCAACAAATCCGGTCAATCTTCTTCTCCGAATCTGACCAAAGACGATCAACAGATTCGGTCAACTTTCCTATCCGCCTTTCATAGAGTCCTCCGGGATCCTCAAACAACGAAGGACGGTAAAGGGCATCCCATCATGGACATGCCAGAGGCCAAAATTCTGGCCACCGGCATGGGGGCTAGTGATGGGTATACTATAGTATGGGCTGGCCCACGGTCAAAGAAGGTCCAAATAGCCTGTTTGATGGTCAACTCAAATGATGGCCCAACAGGAGGCGAAAGCCCAAATCCTGAAAGGACCAAAATGGTCAACACCAACGTTAATAGTCGAGACGCCAAGATGCGGCCAACTGGCGTACAGACGGCCAACCCAAGCATTGACCGGAAGTACTGAAGCAGCAGGCCCAAAAAAGCGATGAACCTACTACGGGTCATGCCCAATTTGATAAGCAAACTCGTGCACAAAAAGCAACGATCCTTTCCTGATTACACGCTTTCCTAAAAGTTGATCTTCTTCAAAAATAAGGCAATAAACTCAGCTCCAACGTTGGAGTCAAAACGGTCACAAGAGCATGAAAGAGATGAGATGATTTGAATACCCGTTGCACTGTTCAGAAGGAAAAGGATCCATCAAATCACGTCTGTCAAGCCCGCCAACTCAAAGAAGGCCGCTATTGCCAGTCCAGAAGAACAGCTACCTTGCCCAGAGAAGGTGGCTCTCCTGCTATCCATATAAGTTGAAGTCTTCATCCTGGAAGGCACACAAACAAAAAAACAGACGCTCTGAGATACACTCTGAAACAAGGCTCTAAAACAGAAGCTCTCGAACACACTCTCTAACTTGCCTTCAGAAGAACATTCAGAACACTTTTTCTGGAACAACAAAAAGACTTCCTCCAGTCTAACTCACGAACGCTTATAGTGCTTGGTCAAAGACTCTCTTTTTCTTTCTCTCTACATTAGAATTCATCCTCTAATCCCACTAAAGGCCTCCAGATAGCAGGAGTCCTTTCAAGCTCTCTGAGAGTTGTTTCCCTAAGCTTCCACGCTTTCGGAACGCCGCTTCCACTCGCTCTCTGTGAGCAGTAAGCGGAAACTTACATTCTCAATGGGCCAACACTCCCGACAATCCCACTCTCTCTCTCTCTTTTGCTTATCAATTTACATTCCTTGATTCGAAGGCTTTTTACTGACTTGAGTATCGGAGTATTTTTGGTGGGATAACCTCTTACCGACACACTGACCTCTTGTTCACTTTAGTGGTGTGCAGGATTCAGACTCAGTGAACGGAGCCGGGTCAAGCCATCCAGACGAATCCGAATCTATTCAAAATCGGATCCAGGTACGCATTAAGAAATAATTTAAATTAGAAGATATTAATTTTTAAATTTATAAAAAATATAATATCTGTAAAAATTATAAAAAAGATATTATATCCTTAATATTTTTCATCAAATTTGATGTGGTTTAAAAGAGACTAGTTGAAGTTTAAAAACTAAAACGACATGGCGATTAGATAGGTAAGCTTTTATAAAAATATTGACCAGTTGATCAACATAATAATTGAAGAGAATATAAAGGGTACCATCCTTCATGTGATAGTACACAAAGTAGTAATTAATCTTGACACATTTGGTGCAATCATGCAACACATCACTGTGTGCAATAAATGAGGGTGCCATGAGATTGAAAAACAATGATATCCTATAAAGTTAACAAAGCTAAATAAACTCAAATATAATATTAATAAGAGCACGATATTCAATATTAATATTAGAATGTGTAACACTAATTTACTTTTTATTGTGCTATAAGATGAGAAAATCCCTTAAGAGGTAGAGAAAACTAGTTGTAAAACTACTAATAGTAGGGTCACCTACCTAACCAATATTAAAAAATATTCAAAACTCTATGGAAGAGTGAGAGGAGAAGTGTAGCTCATGAAATAAAGTACCTTTTACATAGTGAAGAATATAAAAAATAACAGAGTTATAAATAAAATGCCGAATAAATAAAAATTATCTGACAAGATACATAGTATATTATCGTATAAATAATATCAAGTTTGGAAATAGTGAGATGGATGATACTCCCAACCAATTGACAATAAGTGATAGTATCATATAGAGGCTCACTATTAGTAACACAGAGTTTGACGTTGTATTCACGATGACTAATAGACGTCATACAATCAATGAACCCAATATGAAAAAGAAGGTCAGAAGTATACTTAATTTGTGTCAAATAGTAACTGTCAAATGTGGTAATTACTTCAAATCTAAATGAACTTAGGAAGAGAAAAAGGGAGGAAAAAAGTACAATGTCAAGAAGGTGAAAATATTTATGTTTAAATGACCATTTTGTTAGAACGTATAAGGATATGAGTAATGAGATATAGTTTCTAATTACTAAAATTCATTCAGAGAAAAAGTAGAGGTATATTCTAGGGCATTATTTGAACGGAAGATTTTGATTGTATAATCAAATTAAATTTTTATCATATGTGAAAAGTTACAAAATATATCAAGTGGCTTAGATTAATTATATAAAAGATAAAGCCATCGATAAAGATAACAGAGTAGTAAAACTCGCCTTTAGTGGAAAGAATGGCAAGACCCAAATATTTGAGTGAACAAAATTAAAGGATTAGTTTAGAGATAAATTCAAAATATAATAAGTATTTGAAATATAAAAATTTAGGGTGAATACATGCCCGAATTGATCAATAGATATATGACAATTATAAACACTATTTGTAATAGAGACGTTAGTTAGAGATATCTTATGCAATATTAAGGAGGGATTAGATATCGTATGAGCACATTAAGTAGAATTAAGAAAATTAGGACAGAGATATACCTAAAAGAACAATTATTACAGTAGATATACAAGATAAACTTTGGTTGACAATTACCTCAAGATTAGCGGCAATAAGAGTTGAGGTGGTAGAGGATGAGATAGAATCAATTAAATATGTAGATAAGGAAACCATAGGAAGAGGGTGACCAGTTCTTAAAAGCTCAGAAAAACATTGCTAGGAGAGTTATCAAAAGGAACTGAAATACAATGAAAAGTCACCAGAAGGCTGTTGACAATGGCCGAAAATGCACCAAAAAGTCATCAGATTCATTAAAAAATTTGCTGAAAGGTGCCGAAAAATTGTTGAAAAATCGTTGGAATAAACTAAAAAGTCACTGAAAGGAAATTAGAAAGTAATCGAAAAATGATAGAAGTCGCTAGAAGGTTGCCAAAATATCACTAAAAATTCACTAGAAAAGTTGCCGGCGGTCAGCAATAACGATGATGTTCAGAGACTGTCAATTGTGGATGGCGACTAGTGGAGACGGGTCAAAGTCCAATAAGAAATGAAAATGGGCCAAGAAGAGCGAATGAGCCATGGAAGGAAGAAGCAGCTCAGCAGCTGTAGTAACCAAAATGACATGTTGAAGGAGAATAAAGAGAGAAACGCTACATTTTATAATGTGACTGACTACCGCAATAACCGTACCGCGTTTGGTCGTTGACCACTGGGTAAAATGGCACATTTGATGAGCAACGAAATGGTACATTTTGTTAGCAACAAAAGGCATAATTTAGGTCATTGTGGCCTCGATGGGAGATGAAGCGTGGTAGTTTGGTCGTCGTCTTTACCAAGGGTTTGTGAGAGCGGAGACGATAGATCGATTTCGAAAAGCGAGACACGATAGAGCCAATGCAAAAAAGGAAAGGCAACGAAGCCGGTGAAAGATGGAATCGATGCCGAAGATGGGTGTGGAGCACAGATCGAAAGCTGGTGAGTTTGGATCTGAAGACCGGAGAACAAACTAATGCCAAATGAGAATCAATTTGGGAAACTAATATTGTCGCAATGGTCGCCCAATAGTACGATGCTAGAGAAGATGACGAAGAATGGATGGCAAGGGTAGCGGCAACAGTGATGGCTTCCAACAAGTCTTACGGAAAAAAGGAACAACGAACATTGAGAGAGGAAAAAAAAAAAAACTCAAATGAAGGGAATGACAGAGATCACAGGAACAATTGTTTCTCTGATATCACGTAGAAATTATGAAAGAAAAAATAAATAAATGTTTTTTTTTTAATTTTTATATATAAACTGTACAACGAGTCATTTATTTATAGAAAAAAAAAGTAACCCACATTAGAAAAATTATAATAATAGTAATTTTATAAACTATATAAATTAAAATATATTAATTTTTTAATTTAGAAATAATATAATATCAGTATTAAAGGACGATAATATATCCTTAATATGGGATAGTAAAAAAAATAATTGACTTTGGTATTGTCAAGTAATGGCAAGATGCCTGATCTAGAATCTAATTCGAGCTATTCTTTAAATGAGGAGCTTGATACCTACTTCTCATGGATGGAGAAGGCAGCACAGGTGGGAAGGAAGGAGTAGGTTTGATCTTAAGGGTAAGATATTAGTTTACGTGTTGAAATTTTAAAAAAGAAAAAAATATGATTTTTTTTTTTTTAAAGTTTGAATTTCAAATATCAAATAGTGGACTTTAGAATAACTTATTTCTCTAGCTTTTCTTACCTTTTTTACTGTGCCTTCTCATGAGGTTCTATTTGGTTTAGTGATTGAAAATTGGCTATTTGATATTAAAAATTGTATTTGTTGCGTACTGAATTTTTGGCCACCAAGCGGACAGCGTCCGAGTGGAACTTACGAGTTAATGTTGCGTACTGAGTTTCCGACCACCAAGCGAACAGCGTCCGAGCGAAACTTACGAGTTTCAAGATTGACAGAAAACACACAACACAGTAAAATGCGAAGGAGTAAATGGGACGAGGACTTCGAGTGTGATAACTTTTACGTGGAAAGCCCCTTTTAGCTTGCAAAGGGAAAAAACTACGGTCACGGACGGACGTCCAAGAAATTCCACTATGGATCAAGGAGAATACAACAAGACTCTTGATGGTGCTTTTTGTCACCACCCGGAATTACAAGTCTCAAGCTCTGTTTCTCACTTCTTACTTTCTCTAGGGAAACGCTCTCAGTATGAACTTAGGAAAACGAAACTTGCAGAATCCCCTCCTTGGTGCCTGGAGGGAGGTATTTATAGGGAAAGAAAAAGTTATTCTGTTATGGAAGGGATACGTGGCACTGGCGTGTCAGGGACGCCTGCCACAGCCCAGCTAGTGCAGCATGCCAGGGACGTGTGTCACCAGAACAGTGGTGGCAGTATCTGCTCTGCAGATACGGAGCACTAGGGGTGCCAATCCTGCAGATACGGCGTGCCAGGAGCCGTTGGATTCATGATGATGCGTGCTTTTTCGGTTACAGGAAATCATTCGAGTTGGAGCGCTCGGACACTTTGATTTCTTGTATGGAGACGTCAAAATAGCGCTCGGACACTTCTTCGAGTTTTCTTGATGACGTCAGTCCCCATTAGGGGTCCTCGTACTCCCATGGAGTAAACGGACCTCTCTGGCTTTCGTCACTATTTGGGCTCTTTGGGCCTTGGGCGTGACTTTGGGCCTTCCTTTTGGGCCGCATTTTATGGGCCCTAGTATCGGGACCTAACAGTATTGTTATTAATTATGACCACAAGTAGTAGTTAGTTAAATTATTGTTAGTGATTATTACATCTTGCATGTTGAATACCTAAACAATAATTATTAAAATTAAATTTTATAGGGTTATAAATGTTAATAAAAATGAGTAGGATCATACTACATGAAAAGATTAGAGACAATAACAACATCCTAAATGTTTAAAATAATATCTATAAAAGATAAAGAAGAGAAAAACAATGTTTTAAATTATTCAAATATTTAAAATAAAGTTAAAGAAAACACCTACGAGTAAATATAAGGGTCATGGTTGGAGAAAGTAAAATAATACCTAAAAATATTAAGTAATGTGATGAGAAATAATTTTGAAGTGTTTTACTTAGTAACATATAAGACTTTATTTTAAATAATAATTATAATACCTGGATTTCTATTTAAAATTATTTTGGTATTATTTATTATTTTATATAATTTGAGTATATTAAAATTAATTTTTATATTGTAAAATTTTAGAGAAAATCGGATAGATCGGTTGTCAAAATAATCAAAGACAGCAGTTTTGTATCCATTGAGCAAATGCAGGTTTTCCAAGGCGCACTAGTGTTGATGTTTGAGTGTCGATTGAATAATAAAATAAAGAATAAATAAATAAGTAAATAAGAAAGAAGAAAATTGGGGGAGGCAATGCCGTAGAGAAGAAAAAGAAAAGAATAAAAAAAAGATAAAATGGGAGAGTGGCATGCGGGAGAAGTAGGAAAAGAAAAGATAAGAAAATGAGAATGAGAGAGAGTGAAAGAGAGGAGAAGAAGGGGAGTAGAGAGAGAGAGGAAAGAGAAAGAGACAGAGGGAAAGAGCGGAGGAGAAGGAGCGGCGCGGGAGGAGGCCGAGAATAGGGAGAGAGAGGAGGAGAGGAAGTGTGCGATTGGGAGGAGAAGGCAGAAGCACGGCGGAGAGGAGGAGCACTTGGTAGGAAAGAGATGTTAGCAAATAATGTAGTTTAAACAACTATTAAAATGAAATAATGAATCGAGTTTATACCTCCCGCCATTTGTATGTTCTGTTTTCAGGACGTGAGATCCGGACCGGTTTCAAATTTTTGGACACTCCTTACTCCTTTAGATTGTGTAATGCTTGAGTTGGGTGCCAGGGACAAAGTCAGAACGTTCAATTTATAGGCAAAACCATCAATTGTCTCAAACGCACGTTACGTACTCAAACCGGCTGAGAAATGATTTGTCAATGAATGAGAGAGTTATCAACACTAAATGGACCACTAATGCTTCAGCAATTAGTTGAGTTAAACGGAAGAAAGAGATAAATCAATCGAGGAAGACGAAGAGAAAACGAAACTGTAATCGGCTCAAAAACGGCTCGAAGAAGCCGTTCGGCTCGGCTCAGCTCTCCGGCTTGGCTCGGCTAGGCTAATGGGCTGAAGCCTATATTCTCCCACTTGGTCCATGTTTTACTTGATGTGATAACCAAACTCATAAATTCTCAAACTTAAGAAATAAATATACGAATCATGGCGATAAATCCTCTAATAATGAGTAATATCTTCCATGTATTACAATATATTACATTTCTCAAGTAAATTTGTATCCCGTAACTTTACTTTACCAATAAACCCTATATTTATTCTTTGTCCAATAATTAATGATATTCTCAAATCAATTAATTGTACATAATTGTAAAAAATATCATAACAAATAAATAGAAATTTTAAACATCATTGTCCATACAATAAAAATTATAAAATAGAACTCAATCCCATTTCAGTTACAAGATCATTGAACCTCAATGACGGCATGCCTTTCGTCAAAGGATCAGCGATCATCAATTCAGTACTGATATGTTCAATAGCAATTTTCTTTCCTTTAATGCGCTTCTTTATGGCTAAAAATTGAATGTCGATGTATTTATTTCGACCGCTACTTTTATTATTTTTAGCAAGAAAACAGCAGCTGAATTATCGTAAAATAACTTTAATGGCCTTGATATGGAATCAAGCACTCTAAACCTAGACATGAGATTTATCATCCATACACCATACTTTATAGCCTCGAAACAAGCGACGAACTCGACATTCATAGTGAAAGTAGCAATCAAAGTTTGCTATATACTCCGCCAGGATACAGCTCTACTGACAAACAGAAATATATAATCGGATATTAATTTACGTGAATCAACACATCCAGTAAAATCTGAATCGGAGTACGCCAAAATTTTTAAATTGTCGGTACGTTTATATGTAAGCATGTAATCTTTGGTTCCTCAAAGATATCTTATGACTTTTTTGGCAGCTTTATATTGTCCGATACCTGAATTACTATGTAATCTTCACAGCATTTTAACTGTAAATGTCATGTCAGGTCTTCTATATGCCTGAGCATACATCAAACTTTTAACAACGGAAGCATATGAAATATTTTTTATCTTTTTCCGTTCTAAATTATTTTTTGGGTATTGACTCAAATTGAACCTATCACCCTTCACAATGGGTGCTACACTTGGTGAATAATTTTTGATCCGAAATCTCTGTAAAGTTTTATTGATATAGGTCTGTTGAGAAAAACCCAGAATATAACGCAGTCTGTCTCGATGTATCTTAATGCTAATGATATAATATGTCAAATATTATCCACATATAAGATAAGAAAATAAATATTACTCCTACTGACCTTTTGGTATATATATTGATCCAAAATATTTTTTTCAAAATTGAATAAAGAGATAATTTTATCAAATTTTAAATACCACTAATGGGACGCTTGTTTCAATCCATATATGGACTTCTTTAGTTTACATACCAATTACTCACCATTACTAGAGGAGAATCCTTCTGGTTGTTTCATGTAAAATTCTTTATCTAGATCACCATTTAAAAATATCATTTTTACATCCATTTGTTATAATTTCATATCAAAATGAGCAACCAATGCCAAAATTATGCGAAAAGAGTTCTTTTTAGATACATGAGAAAAAGTCTCATTGTAAAAAATTACTTCCTTTTGAGTATATCCCTTAGCAACGAGTCTTACTTTATATCTTTTAATATTACCCAATGAGTCTTTTTTATTTTAAAGATTTATTTATACCCTATGACTTTTGTCCATTTAGTCAATTCAAAAAAATCTCAGATTCCATTACCACTCATGGAACTCATTTCTTCTTTCATGACATTGTACCATAATTGTGATTCATTACAACTCATAGCTTATGAAAATATTTCAGTATCATTTTTAGCTCCTATATTGTAGTCAGACTCTTTCAGATATATAATATAATCACCAGGAATTATTAACTACTTTTTTATTCTAAAAGACCTTCTTAATGTTGTATCATCATCCTCAATAGGAGTATATTATATAACTATTTCACGCAAATTCTAAATTTTATGGTCAACTAAAATAGAATCAGTATTTTATAAAATAACTTTGATTGGTTGTTCAATACCAGATTGATCTTAAGAAGTATTGTATACAATAATCAACCTATCATCTGAAGTAGAGGGTTGAGAAATCAAATGATCAGTTATTGATCATTTTCTCCCATTCATTAAGTCATTCTCAAAAAAATTTATATTTCTTGATTCCACAATCCTAGTGGTGTGAGATAGATAATAAAATTTGTATCCCTTGGACTATTCAACATATCCAATTAAATGCCCACTAATAGTCATTGGATCCAACTTCTTCTCATTTGGGTTATAAACTCTTACTTCGGATGAGCATTCTCATACGCGTACATGTTACAAACTCGATTTTTAACCTTTCCAAAACTCAAAAGGAATTTTTGGAACAGCTTTTGTTGGGACCTAGTTTAATATATACATCGTCGATTTAAGAGCTTCACTCTATAAAAATTTTGAAAGTTCCGAGTTACTAAGCATACTCCTCATCATATCCAATAATGTTTAATTTTTTCTTTCTACCATACTATTTTGGTCCGAAGAACTAGGCATAATATATTGGGTAATAATCCAATGTTCTTGAAAAAACCTTACAAATAGATAATATATTTATCCATCTTCAGTATTTCTACCATAATACTCTCCATCTCTATCTAATCTCATAATTTTTATATTTTTTT
>JAOVVI020017558.1:0-10582 GCA_028571085.2 Nepenthes alata | reverse complement strand
GATTCAGATCAAACCTAAGGCATCTCTCTTTTTCTCTGATACCAACTGTGACGGACCGGATTATTCTCCATCGAATAACCTCCGTCAAAGGCAACACAAACTAATCCCATAATTAATCTATGGACTCTACTGAAAATTCGGCAGAGTCTTCTCTGTAACTAGACGAAAAACCAAAATACAACCTATTCAAAATTATCCTGTACATGCACACATCTAACAAAAGGCTTACACACAGCTTACAACACACCACACAAGATCACAACACTACCATATCATACATGGCTCCAATACGGTACTCCTACTCTACTGTATTAGATCTAGAGAGATGCCATCTAAAAATTAAACAAAACTCAAAATATTAATACAGATGCGGAAGCATACTATATCATCATAATCAGCGGAAGCATAACAAAACCATAAAAATAACAATAATAAGCCACTTCCAACCCTAAGTGGCTGCTTACAATCCGATACAACTCTATGGCCAAATCCTTTGAGCACTCGACATCCAGCTAACCTCTTCAAGAAAGCCTCTCCTTACTCTAACTATCTGGCACCAGCTAAGTGTTCTCATCTGGAAGGAAAAATATCAAACAGCAAGAATGAGCTAACAGCTCAGCAAGTATAATCATAAACAATTCTCGAGGGTGCATGCAAGAACTGGAACGGGGGAAGGATACTGGCACTCTCCGAATCATGAATCAGGAGATGGAACAGGAAACATCTGGAATCACTTGATTCCCACGGTTCTCATGGTTACATCTTGAATCACTGGATTCACACGGTTCTCAGGGTTACATCGATTGGACATTATTTATTTTCATTATTACATCATCTTTGCGGACCCGGGCTAGTAGACCGTACTAACCAATGATGCGAGAGAACGAGGACAGGAATGTATTCACTACACATTGTAAAGCCACAACTACTATTTTAGGTCGGCAGCACACGACCATCGGCTGCATCCATGCAACAATCATCATAAACGACTACATCTCAATATGTAGCATTCGATCGACATGCCCCACACCCCCGGGGACCAGTGCAATCCTCGTTCTTCCACAGTAGTTTCCTAAAGCGTACCACGAATATCTCCCGCTCCCACAAGCGGCCAGAATATGTGGCCAAGTATTCCTTGGGTTCACACCGCGATGGACATGGTATGCTAAAGAATACTACCCCTACGAATCAGGGTCATAGTTTCACGATTAGTTTCAACACTTGGAGAGAGAAATCCACATTTTCCACAGACGGTCACATCTCGGGAAATCTCATTCCCATCACACGTCTCCAACCGGGAGATAATCTCATCACACACATCTCCATCCAGGAGATCATATCATCACAAGACACAATGTGGATTCCCTTTAATTCACTTCCTCGGTTCACAACCTTCTATGGGACTCAATTCCCTTATTCCACAAGACATCATTCCAAGTTCACAAGAGAGATTAGAGTCTTTTCCTCCGATGATCACATATCACTTTGAACCTCTGGGACTCATTCCCTTGCCTCCAGCACATGGATTCACATTCGGTAAATAATTAAACGTTATTTCCATAAAAATTTATGAGGGAACAACATATACGTTTCTCAATTCATTTTGGGTAAACAATATTGGATTTCCTTTTGAACATTCTGATGTCGTACACAGTTTGATACTAGAGAGATCGGCCTTCCGGTGGACACGTTTGCACAATTGATACACGAGGTTTCACATTTGGGCTCGATTTATCTTAACACGATGATGGAAGTATGCAACTTCCCTTTCATTCTCGGATTAACAGAAACGGGGAACGTTTAAGGCTCCCGGATTCCATGAACGGGTCAAATCTTGTGGGATTCGGCATCCGGTCGACAGATACACACAATTTGGATACGGGGATTCATATTCTAGGGTCATTTTAACATTTTACGAAGGTGACAACATGCATTTTCCACCTTCGGTCTCGGGTGAACAGTAGCAGTGCCCATTTAACGGGCTTGGACGCCGCAAACGGGTCAAAAGGTGTGAAATCAAACCCGCGGCTGACAT
Source organism: Nepenthes alata (assembly GCA_028571085.2). NCBI lineage: Eukaryota > Viridiplantae > Streptophyta > Magnoliopsida > Caryophyllales > Nepenthaceae > Nepenthes > Nepenthes alata. The sequence continues at coordinate 8,547 of JAOVVI020017558.1, read as the reverse complement.
ATATACATCATTGGGACGTGGGGATTCATATTTTGAGGTCAATTTCATGATACATGGGCGGGAAATGGGAAATCTCCAAAATCTCATGGGTTAGGGTTTCAGTGAAACCAAACCGGGTGGATCAGACACGATCCGGACAAACAACTACATATTCTTGGACCTCACGACATGGGTTTCATGATTCTAACGTTCACGGTGGGTATCGACACAAAATACCCCACGAAATCAAATAAAACATCAAAAGAGAACGAGAAGTGGGTATGAGAACACTTGCCTCGACGCGTGCTTTCACCTTTCTACCTGGCTCACAGACAAATTTAGACTCCCGGGCCTCGTTTGCCCTTCTTCTCTCTCTAGAACCCGCACTCCCTCTCTCTCTAAAACCCTCGACCCATGCAAAAATGAGAGGAGAGAAGGCCGATCGCATATTTATACTACGCCCACCGCTTGAGTGCGGCTTGAGCGGCCAGCAAGCGGTCCCCCCACTGCCTGTCCACCGCTCGAGTGCAGCTCGAGTGGCCAGAAGGCGAGGGGTGCTTCTGGAAGCTACACTCGAGCCACGACTCGAGCGCCCAGCAGGAGCAGGCCTGCTGGCCGTGCTCCAGCAACACGAACCCAAATTCTTTTCCTGATTTTTCTACCGATACTAAACCTCATTCGATTCATAGGATTAGTATTAATCATTAACATACTAATCACCTCATTATTATCAAGTTCTTAAACTCGGAACATCACAACCTTTCACGGCTGGGGCTGCGGAGACTACAATGCCATTGATGGCTGTCACATCCATCTATTTGCCTGGTGCATTAAGTGCACAGAAGATCGAGGGGCGCTGTGTCATGATGACCTATCTTGAAAACGCACGAGGCTTCAGGGATTTTCCACGTGGAGCGTGCTTGTTGGCCTTGCTTCAGCACTCCCTGTTCTCAGAGCGCAACCGTTTCTAGGGAGGACTTTGCCTATTTAAACGAGTAAACCCCTTCTCAGATAACGTGCTCTGCTGCTTCTTTGGAAGTGTGAAGTTTTGCATCGCTTGCGATCCCTCTCTCCTTCACCTACTTTCGTTGCGATCCGGATGGATGAGTCATCCTCATCGTCTAGATCGGGATACCCCTCTGGAGGGTCCGAAACTGGGGCCCATGCTTCTCGGGTCTTGGGTGTCATTGCATCGAAGAGGGGTCACTCGGAGGCTACTGTCGTGGGCCCTGCACAATCTCTGCGGGCACCTCTAGGCTTTGAGAGGGCGGAGGGGTCCACCACCTCGTGGGAGCGTGGCTTAGGGAGGGCGGATTTCTCACTCTGGCGAGTTGCCAGGGTAGTCAAAGACGTCAAAGCCCGGATGCAAGCTGTGGTAGCGGTGATAGAGTAGCTAAGGGCCCATGCCGCACACTTTGAGGAAGCATGGGTGGAATCAGAGGCAAGGATATCCAGGCACACCAGCACTAACATGGGGACTCGAGCCCTTATCTTGGCTCTCCAAGAGGAGAGTGAGCAGATACACTGCCAGTTTGGGACAGAGGTTGCACGGATGGGGACCGAGTTGAGGTCAAGGTTCGTTCCGAAGGAAGTCGGCCCTGCACTGGAAAGGAACTTCTAGGACGGCATCTGTCTCAGTTAGAGACTAGTCTCACTGGAGGACTCGAGCTTCCGCATCGGCATCCTGGACTTTCAAAACTCCAGCGCCCAAACACGTGCGGACCTGGTAGAGTATCCAACGTCAGGTTCCTCTGTGGCGTCTGGGGGACGTTAAATGTACCCCACCGTTGTTAGCTGCTGTAACAAGTTTCTAATGAATATTATAATGAAACTCAGCGCTTAGCTGTGCCCTTTTATTTTTTGTGATTTGTTGTGGCTGAATGGTCCATTTTCATTCCTGAGCATTTCTTTTGGGGGTCCCGCTGATGTTCTTTTCAGCGATTGAAATCCCTGCATTAAATGCGGGCGTGTCAGCGGGGAGTTCCCGCTAGGCGGCTGAAGCAACGTTGATCTGCAGTCTGACAAACAGTCGTGATTGTTGACTGCTCTGGGCCCCGTGACGCCTCCACTCTTGGGGGGGCGTTGTTTGGGCTTCCCGCTTGTTGGAAATTTGCTGCCTATTTAAACCAGCTTTACAAAAAATTTCTCCTGTTTGTTTCCTTGCGCTGAGGTTTTTTCAATCTTGCCTTGCAGAGCGAGAGAGAGATGGCAAAGAGGAGAGAGTCTCCTTCCTCGTCATGAACTTCTAGGGTGAGTGGGCAGAGGGTCGACAACACCGGGTCTATCTTGTCAACCGGTACCATCGCCGCTCTGATGGTAGATTATGGGATCCTCAGCGATTGGGGCTACCGTGCTCCTGGCTCCGCGGGCAGAGTCAACACTCCTCTAGATGGCTTTGTCACAGTTTATGAGCACCATCTTCGAGGGGGGCTACATTATCCCATGTCGTGCACTCTGTATGCGCTAGTGGAGGCATTAGGCATTTCTGTGGTGAGGCTCCATCCTAACGCCCTCCGTTATCTGGTCTCGCTGTGTATTTTTGCTCACCTTCATGGCGGCTCTTTTGATGCCAAGGTAGCTAGGTTGATGTTTCTCTTCTCGGAGTCGGAGGACTGGGTCTCCATGTCGCCGAAGACCGGCTTCCGCTTTCGAGGGACCAGTCCCGACTCGGTGAAAAATTGGAAGAGCTGATTCTTCTTCTTGCAGGAGCCTCCCGACTCTGAGCTTCCGCGCGAATGGGGCCCGATTTTAGGGTTCTTCCATGAGAAAGCATCAACGAATGATGCCAAGGAAGCGGCGGAGTTAGTCGCTGTCATCGAGTCCCAGATGACGAAGTTCTCCATCCGTGGCTACTTTTTGACATCCATTATGTTTGAGGCCGCTAAGTGGGGGCCTTCGTCGGGCTGGCCTGCCGCCAGTTTTGGCAAGAAGGACCCTGGGGAAGGAACCATTCCCCCACCATCCGATGAGGATGATGAGGAAAGTTGTTCGCTACTGGAATCATCTTTGGATGAGGATGAGGTTGAGGCCCCCTTGAAGAGGTTGAGGGGGGCCGGAGTACCTCCACGCGGAGGTCGCATAGGTTGGATGTTGGCTCTACTGTGCGGGTTTGGGCTCCCGCCCCGGTGGCGGCGTCAAGCACTGAGCCTCAGGAGGAGGCCGACGAACCCATTCCCATTCTTGCCGCGGCGCTAGTTGAGCACGGCGTCCCTCAGGTGGGGCTTTATTCTGGTGAGGAGTCTCCTGCACACTCCTTCGTCAATCTGGTCGTAGAGGCAGCTCCAGGCATAGCGGGTGGCGTGTCGCTCCTCGATGGCCCGGAGGAAGCACGTGCGCCAGCACCAGCGCCGGAGTTAGGGGGATCTTCGGAGCCGGCTATGGTCTTTGCGGAGACAATTTTGGTGGGTTGGATCCTAGGGGATGTACTTGTGGTGTCGAAGGTGGAAGTCGTATCGGAGGCTGACCCACCGGGTGCTGAGACCACCGTGGGAGAGATGGCTTCAGGGCTGGAGCCTTCAAGTGTTCCTTTTCCTTCCGCGCTTCCGACCCATCTGAGCCACGCAGGAGTCACGGTTGAACTTAAGGAGCCCTTGGGCACGTCCGTGTCAGGAGATTCAGTACGTCCTCCGGACACTCCCCCCGCTCAGGTACAATCGCTTCGAACTGGTCGTTCTTTTGCGGTCATAATTTTTGAAAATTCTTCTGACTTCTCCATTTCCTACGCAGATTCCTGAGGAGGCCGATCCTCTTAATGAGCTAGCCGCCCTTCTGCACAAGAGCTTTCATCGCAGGTTGCACATCGTCCAGCGCACGAGAGCCCAGGTCGCTTCCCTGCAAGAAGAAATCAGGTGCTTGCAGCTGAAAGTGGAATGACTGTAGGTGACGCTCACCGCTCTCGAAGACAACAATTCGCACCTGTGTAGGAATCTGAGGGGTCGGCTCACCCCGTCGGAGGCGGATCTCATGATGGAGACTTGGTTTTGGGATGGTATTCGCCTGTGCTGTAGGATTGCTTCTCTTGTAGCCCCTGGCGTACCGGAAAGAGTCTTTCACCTTGGCAACACCGGGGTCCGGGACGGATCTCGTCTAAGGAATTTTCTTAAGGATGTTGGTTCGTCTGACCCTCTGCAGTAGTCTTGTCTATATATATCGCCCCCCTTTTTTGGGTACAAGCGAATGGAAAGCAGCTCCTTTTTTCTTTTTTGTATACATTGCCTCCCAATGCGATCCGTGAGGTCGTGTCTCACGTTCAACGACTAAGCTTGCAAAGCTATTGTCACCAAGGCTCCAATTTGGTGCCTTCTTGTGCTGTACTCGTCCTTCGTCAGAGGATGTCATTGCATCTTGCGCGTTTAGTGAGAAGCTCGTTCCAGTAAGATGGACGTCGTTGAAAGTCCCATGGAGCCGCATTGAGGGCCAGCCGAGTTTTCAGGCTGCGGCAGCCGGGCTCCTGGTCTAGACCTTTCATTGTGCAACATCCGCGTTGGGTGCGTGGCCCCCGCTCAAGTCATCATCACCACAAGGTCCTATCTCTCGACCATCGCAGACTGAGGGTGCTCTCTTCTTCTTGAGAAGGTCACCACAGGCCTGCAATTCTTGTCCCCTAAGGTTTTAGTGGCCGCAAGTTGGGAAGCTTCGAAAGCCCCCAGGCCTAATGTCTTGACCGCCTGAGTCATTTGGCGCGAAGCTAAGGTAGCGGGTCACTGTGCCCTTTCAATGTGGAGTCGAAGCCCAGATGCGTTCGCCTCCAGACCGATTGGCATGCGGTCGAGGCTTGAATGAGACCGCTGACAGGACACTTGGCGCGGAGCCAAGGTTCTGAGGTGGCCATTCACGGGCCGCTTGGTGCGGCTCCAAGGCCTTATTTTACGGACGGACGATAGTCCTCCCGACTTAGGGGCAGTCTAGGTCATATTATTTTTGGAATGTTGTGCATCCTAACACTTCACACGAATGGAGAATGCAGGCTAACAGGAATAATTAATTTTATTAAGCAAAAACTTCATGTATGTACAAGCACTCTTCAGGATGTGTGTTCGTGCCTTATCTGGGCCGGCACTGCGTCACTGGTAGTATTTCCTTAGGTTGGTGGCATTCCATGTCCGGGGGACCAATTTACCTTTCTGGGTGCGTAGCTTGTACGCTCCGTTTCGGAGAATTATGGAGATGAGGAACGGGCCTTCCCACCCAGGGGAGAGTTTGTTCCTGCTCCCAGTTTTTTCCACAGCTTCTACACTCTAGAGAACCAGATCCCCAACCTCAAGTGGGCGAGCTTGCACCCGCTTGTTGTAGTACTGTGTGACACGCTGTTGATAGGTTGCGGTCCGCAGCCGGGCTGTGTCTTGAACTTCTGGAAGTAGGTCAAGGCTTTCCTGGAGTCTCTGTGAGTTGGTGGTGGGATCGAAACATTCGACCTACAGGTAGGGTAATCCCACTTTAACAGGGACTACGACCTCAGCCCCATAACAGAGGCTGAAGGGTGTCTCTCTCGTGGGCTACCGCGGGGTCATCTGATACGACCAGAGTACGGAAGGTAGCACTTCGACCCATGAGGCCCTTGTGTCCTCCAGCTTGGTCTTTAGCCCGTGCAGCAGCCTGGAATTGGTGACTTTAACCTGTCCGTTGGTTTGAGGCTACGCCACGGACGTGTGGATCAGTCTGAGGCGCAGATCAGTGCTGTATCTTGTGAACTGTTTGCCGATAAATTAGGTTTCATTGTCAGTCACTATGACCTCGGGAATCCCAAAGCGGCAGACGATGCTCTAATGGAGGAATTCCATTGCATTCTGCTCGGTGATTCGAGCCAGGGGGACCGCTTCTATGCACTTGGTGAAGTAGTCAATACCGACGATTAGGAACTTCCTTTACCCGGAGGCTAAGGGTAGCGGTTCAAGGATATCGAGCCCCCATTGGGTAAATGGCCACGGAGATTGTAGGCTACGCAACTCTGTATGCGGTAGGTGCATTACAAAATCGTGGACTTGGTAGCTCTCACACTTCCTGACGAATTCCATGGCATCCTGCTTTAGGGTTGGCCAATAGAGACCTTGTGAACAACGTTAAAATGGAGATTTTTATGTTAAAATATCGTGTGTATTTCTCTCATTTTTCTATCTCTACTTTTTACCATCTGACCGAGAGCTCTGCTCTGTTGTCGTCCAAGTGATCAGTCCGTCCGATCACCATGTCTTCCATTTTGCGTCAACAAGTGGTATCAGAGAGTTTGGTTCTTTGAACGGTGACCTTGTTGCTGGCTGTTATGGAGGTTGGAAGCAAAATGACTTGCTTGAACGAAACCAACTTTGACACATGGCAAAGCAAGATGTCAGACTTGCTCTTTATGAAGTCCATACACAATCCAATTTTTGCCACACAAAATCCGGCGGCAAAAATGGACGAGGAGTGGCCGTTGGAGCACAAGCAAGTGTGCGGCTACATCCAGCAGTTCGTGGACAGCAACGTGTACAATCACGTTTGCGGAGAGATGAATGCCAAGGAGCTTTGGGAGAAATTACAAAAGCTCTATGCCTTCAAGACCGACAATAACAAAATCTATCACTTGATGAGGCTAATGCGGATTCGATACAAGGACGACTCATCTGTCGCCGACCACCTGAACAAATTTTAGGGCTACGTGGATGGCTGAATGGCATGGGGATCAAGTTTGAGGATGAGATGCTCGGACTCTGGCTCCTAGCAACCCTTCCGGACTCATGGGAGGTCATGAGAATCACCATTGCCAATATAGCTCCAAAAGGCGTGGTGACTTTGGAGATGGCCAAAGGAGATGTACTGAATGAGGAGGTGAGACGACGGTCTTAGAATACGTCCACCTCTCATCACTCTGAGGTCCTTGTCACTGAATCAAGGGGAAGGAGCCAAGGATGTGGCCCAAAGTCTGAAGACAAAGGGCGGAGTAAGTTACGTTCTCGGTACTAGAACATGGAGTGCCATCATTGTGGCAAAAAGGGCCACATCAAGAGATTTTGTTACAAGTGAAAGCGCAAAAATGCTGGAAAGGAGAGGGGCAAAAAGAGACGTGGCGAGGAAGAGTCCTCGGTCTCTGTTGTCACAAGAGGTGACCTCCTTTTGGCCTGCGAGTCTGAGTACTCTGTGAGCGTGGCCGAGCAGGCCTCTGACTGGGTGGTGGATTCTGGCACATCCATTCATGTCACCTCCAGGAGAGAGCTGTTCTCTACCTACACTCCGAGTGCCCCAGGAGTGTTGAAGATGGGCAATATGGAGACGTCCGAGATCATTAGACGTGACGACGTCTCCTTGCTGACGAACAATGGAGCCCAACTGATTTTAAGGGACGTCTGACATGTCCCTGATATTCGTATTAATATCATTTTAGTAGGACGGCTTGATGATGAAGGCTACTGCAGCATCTTTTGTGACGACGGTTTCAAACTGACAAAGGGTTCCATGGTGGTTGCCCAAGAAGTAAAGGCCTTAGGCCTTTCCGTGCTGAAAGCCGAGGTCGAGGTGACAGAGGTGAATGCCACAAGATGTGTAGAGTCCTTGGGCCTGTGGCACAAAAGGCTCGGACACATGAGTGAGCGGGGCATGAGTTATCTGGCCAAAAAGGGTCTCATCCAAGAGATGGATGGAGAAAAGCCAAGGACTCGCCCTCACTGCATGGCGGGGAAGCAACGAAGAGTCTCTTTTCAAGGAGACGCATCTTCCAGGAGGTCCGAGGTCCTAGAGCTCGTTCCCACGGATGTGTGTGGTCCCCTCCCTGAGAGGTCTTTTAGAGGAGCATAATACTTTGTCTCCTTCATTGACGATTGCTTGAGAAAACTGTGGGTAATTCCGCTGAAGACCAAGGATCAGGTTACGGGAATGTTTGAGCAGTTCCACGTCCTCATTGAGCGTGAGACCGGGAGGAGGTTGAAGGCCATCTGGAGTGACAACGGTGGAGAGTACATTGGGACCTTTGATGCCTATTACAGAGCTCATGACATCAAACATCAAAGGACTCCACCGAATATACCACAGTTGAATGGCGTGGCCGAGGGGATGAATCACACCCTGATGAAAAGGGTCAGGTGCATGTTATCCGAGGCCAGGCTTCCGGAATCTTTTTAGGTTGAGGCCTTGAAGGCGGCTACCCACGTGATCAACCGGTCACCCAGTAAGCCTCTAGATGGGAAAGTTCCAGAGAAGATCTGGACCGGGAAGGAACCAGCTTACAACCATCTTTAGACATTTAGCTGCAAGGCCTTTGTTCATGTTCCGAGAGATGAGAGGAACAAGCTAGAGCCAAAGACAAAGTAATGTGTCTTTCTGGGCTATGGCGAGGACAAACTTGGGTATAGGTTCTATGACCCAAAGGAAAGGAAGCTGGTCAAGTCTCGAGATGTGGTCTTCGTTGAGGAAGAGACCATCGAGGACATTGGGAAGGAGAAGAAGTCTTAACCTAATACTTTCCGAATGGACAGAGTTGATGTTGATACTATCCGTCCAGTGCCTCTTCATGTCCGATGTCGGTAGACCAAGAGTGGCTGGCAACCATGATGAGGCGGTTCCAACACCTCAGGAAGATCAGGTTGAAGATTTGACACC
>JAOVVI020017557.1:0-10582 GCA_028571085.2 Nepenthes alata | reverse complement strand
TATTCGATCCATTCTCTTCAATCCTGACCATGTCCAACACTAACAACTCTGAGTCAACGACATTCCATACCCAATGATATTTCATATCAATGTGCTTTGATTTAAAATGAAATGACAAGTTTCTATAAAAATAATTGGCGTTTTAATTATCACAAAGTAACACATATCACTCCTACTTGAAGACGAACTTTCGAATAAATTTCTTTATACACAGCATTTCCTTACTTGCCTCTATTACAGTAATGAATTTTGTCTCGATGGTCGAAAGAACAACACTCTTCTGTATTTTTGATTGCCAAGAAATAGTTCCTCCTGCGAACATGACTAAATATCCCGATATAGACTTTTTAGAGTCGACATCGCTCATCATATCTTTATCAGTATAGCCAACCAGAAGTGACTGGTTGCTTTCAAAATACAAGCACAACTTGAAAGTTTCTCGAAGATACCTCAATATCCATTTTACCGTATACCAACGCTCATTATCGAGATTTAACAGAAAACGACTAATCGTTCTAATAGTATGAGTAATATCCAGTCTTATACATACCCAAGCATACATTAAGTTATCCACAGGCAAAAAATAGGGTACACCTCTCATGCTTGTCTTTTCATCATCCATGAAAGGGTATTACGGGTTGCTCAGTTTAAAGTTATTGACCAACAGAATGCTCATCGATTTTGACTTCTCTATATTGAAACGTTGAAATACCTTCTCTACATAACTTTCCTAAGATATCCACAGTTTCCTTACCTTATGGACATAAAATATTCTAATACCTATAATTTGTTTCGCCAACCCCAAATCTTTCATAACAAAGAACTTCCCAAGCCATTACTTCAATTTAGTGATCTGGGAGGTATTGCACCCAATAATCAGTATATTATCCATATAGAGTAGGAGAATAACGAAGTCATTTTTTAAAAACTTCTGAACAGAGATACAATAATCAGAAATAATCTTCTAGTAGCATTGACCCATCATAACATACTCGAAGTTTTTGTATCATTGTCTCATAACTTTCTTCAGCCTGTATAGACTTTTATTTAGATGACACACCAAACATTACTTTCCCTCAACATGAAATCCCTCCGACTACTCCATATAGATTTCTTTCTCAAGATTACCATGAATAAATGGCGTTCGCACATCCAACTATTTAACTTCCAAATCAAGAATCGTGATCAATCCGAGCACCACCAAAATTAATACCTTTCCGCTGATTGAAACATTTTACAACCAACCTTATATTGTACCTCGGTTGTGGGTTGTTTTCATTAGCCTTCAAGTGAAAGACCCATTTGTTCTTCAACGCTCGTTTTCCCTTCGGCAACTTTGTGAGCTCAAACGTGTGATTTTCTTACAGTGATTTTATTTCATTTTACATAACTTTCATCTACTCCACTTTGTACTCATCCTCTATAACTTCTTCAAAGTTTCGAGGCTCTCCTCTATCAATATATAACACATACTCATTAGTTGATAGACGAACAGAGGATCTTCGATCTCTCATCAATCATCCGAATGCAATGGACTCAACGGGTTCAGCAATATCACAAGGAACAGCATCATCCTCATCATCAAGCATCAGAGTCACATGGTTTCTTCCTCTTCGACATTGCCTTGATCACCGTCTACATTATGAATAGGGATCGGTATCAAGATTTAAGATTTATATCGCAAATCCAACTGTTATCATTGTTGGAAACAACCTTCACCTCTTTGTTGATATCTTGAATTGTCTCATTTTTTATGAATACTCCATCCCTCGATCTGACAAGCTTCTTCTCTATTAAATCACAAAACCGATATCCCAAATCATTTTTCCCGTAACTGAGAAAAATGCATTGCCAACAATCTAGGATGTGGCTTCGTTACCTATCTTTAATACTCCAAAATTACCAAGAGTATAAGACGTGAAGAATTTCTTTCGTGACATGACGTGGAGTGAGGCACTGCTGTCCACCACCCAATTGGTCTCATGATCTACCAGATTGATCACCTCATTCTCTTAACACACCAACCAAAGGTCACCCTCGGCAACAAGAGATGCTCTCTCCTCATCTTGGGCTTTGTCGGCATTCTTCTTATTGCCATATGTATTTACATGCTTCTATTTATAATAATATTTCTTGATGTGTCCTTTCCTTTCGTAGTGATGACACTCAATGTTTTGATATTTTGACAGAGACTTACTTCGACTTTTCTCACTAGATTTAATACCACACCCTTTATTCCTTCCCCGTGACTCAGAGACTAGCACTTCGGAGTACGATGAAGAAGACCCCTATGATTGATATCTTATCTCCTCATTTAGCACGGCTATATTTGTTATTTCCAGAGTCACAATACTATTTAGAGCTGTATTGACGATAATAATCCACATTACCTCCCAATAGTCCATTAAAGAATTAACAACCACAAGCTCAGCAACTAATTATCAAATTTAATACACATACTATTTAACTGGTCCACACATCCTTAAAACTCATTTAAATGATTGGCAATAAATGTGCCCTTATTGTACATCACTCACATCAATTTCATTAAGTGGTACAATTTATTATTGTCGATTTTTAAAATATAGAGCATCTCATACTTTTCCATAATGTTATTGCATTCGTCTCATTTCAAATGTGATTGTAAACGTTATCGTCTACAAATTGTCAAATATAGTCACAAACTTGTTCATATTCAAAAGCTCATTTCTCATCGAATTTGAGTCGGGCTTTTGCTTAACAAACATCGAAAGATGAATCGTTTTACAAATAATAAATCTTTCATCTTGCTCCTTCAAATATTATAATTTGTACCATTCAAATAAATCATTTTGTTCCCAACCTCCATCGATTCAAATAAAGTTCAATACACAACACCAATAATTGTGTCTCTGATACTACTTGTTAGAATATAACCCGCTTATTTTAATTGCGAGAAAAGATTCGATAACATACCATGGGAAAATAACAATTACAAATAATGACGCAAGACACAATTTTTATGTGAAAAACTCTATTTATAATGAGAGAGAAAAATTACGGGATGATTCATCTAAAAATATCTCCACTAAACAATATTTTGATTATGCAAACCCTAGTAATACTAGGACTTAATACCTTATATCAATCAAATCGAGTAACAATGAGTACAAAATAAAAGAGTAGAAAATAATTAATAAAATATTTTTCTTAACTCCAAGAATAACGTACTCAGGGTCGACGAAGATTGAATGTCCATTCGAAACTCAATCGGATACTCAAATCTTTCTCTTTCTCTCTCTTTCTCTTCTTTTTCTTTCACTAATGGTGCCATCTGGTATAAAGAATGCAAGTAGTTTATCCTAAACATGTGTTGGCGTATTTTTATACTGCAAACTACATTTGAGCACTCGTCAGGTGCGCCTCAAGCATCGATGCCTTGGCAAATGACACCCCTCAGGCACGCCTTGTGCGTAAGGCTATTGGATTCGACACTTCAGGTTCCCTTCGAGCGCGCCTCGAGCGTTCTCCCTCTGGAATTTGCGGTTCAGGTTTTCATTGCGCAACTCCAATCCTTTGTATCAATATAGAAACCATGTGTTCTCATTCAAACCACCGAATGAAACGTCAAATGGATATGGACTCACACGGGAGTGACTCATAATTCAACATAACTAATTGCATGGCAATTTAAACAAAAAAAAAATGTAGTACCTGTACTTTGGATTGTGCACTATCTTCAACTTCGTGAAGATACACGACTAACTTTGTGCTGAGTTTTTTTTTTCCTTATAATTACATCGTTCAATTTGATTAGCCATTAGATAAATATGAAATACAGCAGGCCCCCGCCCTGTTTAGTTATTATGTTCATTATTATACTGAACCTTTAGGCAGTGAAAAATATGATCCCTAAATTACTTACGGCCACATCAGCAAAAAATTGATTCGTGGAAGTTTGTCAACTTACCTTGTGAAGTGCAAAAGTAGCAGGTCCTACTTCAATGGTAAGGTCACTGGAAACATCAGATATGGGCCTGCAAAGATGCCAAATCTGCTGAATCAGTGTCAAGAAATGATGCTGAAGGATTGATTCCATGAGAGAGAACAGCATGCATAATACATGGTTGTAATTTATAATTATTCCATGATGACTTAACTAGCTCTTCACTGCGCCAAATCAAAACGTCAGAACGTATGATTTCTGGATAACTTAGCATGGTAGGTTCGGATAATACAGGGTCATTGCGTTTACTTCTATGAACAGTCCATGTATATACGTGGGGTATACGTAGATGGCCCAGATAGGAAAATTGGCAAACGGACCTGCTAGTAGTATGAAGTGTTGGGTTCCGAACCCCCTTGTTTGAACCCATGAAGAGACCAATCGATAATGCATAATAAATAATAACAATCACAAACAATAAAACATATAAAATTTACATGAAAAATCTATTTCAAAATAAGAGGAAAAATAACAGAATTATAAGTCTAAAGAATATTTACTAAGCGATAAATTTCAGTTATAAAAAACTTCAACATTTGTTGAAGTAACAATCGTGTAGTAACAAGCCCAAGTAATAAAGAAAGACGAAAGAGAAGAAAAAATGACTGATAAAATATCTTTCACAATAATAAGAACAATATATCTAAGGTCGGTAAAAAAATTTTAAAAAAATAATTTGAGACTCAAACGGATGAGTAAATCTTCATCTTCTCTCTTTTCTCTTATTTTCTCTTTTTTTTCTCACTGTGTCGGTACTCAAATAACTTAAATAATCATAATAAATACTCTAAAATCGTGTCAGGAATGTATATCAGAAATGCCGCATGAGCGCTCATCTGGCGCGAGCCTATTATGAAAATAACGCATGAACACCCCATAGGTGCTGAACACTCTAAATAGAATATGCATACGTACTTCTCCGGCGCAAATCGTGCGCCTTTATTTCGGATAAAATGCGAATGTTCGCCTTTGATATGCTCATTTGGCCACCTTATTCTAGACAAATGTCACACATGCTTGGATTAAGTGTCTATCATGCACCACTTAATAATTTTTTTCAATCAAATTAAAACTCATACGTCATTGGATGTATCACTGGATGATATATCAAATGGGTGTAGGACTTGTGATGGAGTGACCCAAAACCAAACACAAAGAAATAATACTCGGAGTTATTTTGTTATATGTGTATGAATTAAAGGATGTTGGAGAGGCTTCTTAGTTGATACAACAACAATAATAACAATATCAAAATATTAAATTGCAATTTATGTAGTCACATATATAATCTAATTTTTTTTATTTTATTTAATTTAGTATAATATTTTCTAAAAACATTAATAATATTAAATTATTTTGTATCCCCCTAGTCTAAATTTTGTTAGATTTACTTCTCCATTTCTGCAATTCTAACCAACTTATGGGGTGTATCGTTCGGCGGACAATACCACTCAATTGCCGACCAAAGCCATGTGATTTCATTTTGTTTTATTGCACTGCCGTATTTCTTCCCCGTGCTGGATTGGACTTCTTTAGTTTGTAGATTAGAGAAAATACCAATTGAATACCCAGCAATTGCATTTAACACAACACAACAGTTGATGCAGGTTGGTACGAGGACAGCAGCAACGGCACAGCCTCGTGCCACTGTCAGCCTAGTCAGACTTGGCAAGGACTGAGCTTTCCTACAGCGACTGCTGGACCAGTATGGCAATTGGAAGGAGCTAATGCAACTTCGTGTGAGGTGAGAAGCAATCAAGCACATTATAGTTTGAAAATTCAATTTAATATCCTCGTACTTCCTAATACTTCCCCTTTTTTACAGATGTGACATCATGAATTGAACTCTTTAACTGTACTGGTCTGATAAATGTTGGGCAAGAATCTTTTCTTTTTTTTTTCTTGTTTTTTGTAACTTCAACCTCCCATGAACATTTGAAACGAAAATCTCCGGTATTTCTCTGTTCAACAACTAAAATTCATGCGGAAAGAATAGACAAAAACTCTACCCCGATGTGAAGAATCCTTAAAATCCTCAGTTTAATATCTCAAAGAACTCAATATTGAGTTTTACTGGCACAGAATCGACCAGCCATGTAGAAATAGAATCAGAACTTCATTAAGGTCCATTCCTTAAACAAAGTATCAGCAACAACTAAAATGTTCCAAAACTGGCATTCATTGATGAAGGTTGTGGAACTAAAATATAAGGTAGGAAAAATCCTATGGAAGTGAGATTGTCAAGACTTCATATGTTCTCCATTCTCTGGCAAACAACTGAAGCAATGAATTGTTGTGTGGATAAATCAGTTACAATAGTTAAAGAATTCTCGGTTTCTCATCCACATGTTTTGAATAGTCTTTGATTCCATACTTGTTGAGTAGCATGAAGCTCCAGAGTTTCTTAAAAATCAATGTTCATGTTCTGAGAAACTCACTCGGGGACAAAAACGAACGAACAAATGTTGGAACATAACTTAAATTTGACAGAACTACAGGGAAAAATTACCATTCATTGGTATGCCTTGTGCTTGAACTTGCCCGAAACGCTCTCTTCCCTGATATACTGGGCTTAAGGTCACCCATTGTCACCATACCCATGTCCTCAAAATGCAGGCTCAAAAGTTGCACTTCAATACCCAACTGTTCTTATCAACCTTCTCGAGTCATTTTATAAGCTGTCACCCCGATAGACCTTGATTAAATCTTTTGCAGGTTGATCAGAACCCCCACCCACCTCTTCCTCCCTCTCCCTGTCTCTCTCCTCTTTGTTTTGTTTGTGGAGTCAGGTAAAAGGCAGAAGAATTCATGCAGGATTAAAGGGTAGTCATAACCTAATTAAAGGAAGTGTAAGCTAATGCTGCTGACACTTTTCGGTGAAAGGTGGGGGAAAAATTCTGCTTTTCTTCTTTTTTGAATAATATACAGGAAGTCTTGATGTGTAGGAATGCTTTTGGAGGAGATGTTAATCATGGTTTGCGAAAGCAAACTCACAAAGTTTTGTTTAAAAAACGTCTTGATTGAGTGTAAAGTTAAGCTCAGTGGGCATCACTATGATTATTTGTTATAATGACAACCATTGTACAGAATTTACCCACACTTGTGTCTGGGAAAGGCTGGCTTAGCCTTTGCTTGATGAATTTTTAATTTTATTATCTTTCAAAATTTTATTAAATCTTTCATTAGATTTTTAGGCGAAACTTATGTTGGGTTTTGGTTTAATTTTTACGAATCTCGCACACACCGCATACGCTGTTTTTAATTCTGATACTGATAAGGCTTTTTACTTAACCTTTGTACGAGGTTTTATTCAAGTGAAATCCTTCTAAGATAAATAATAAGACAAATGCTTAAATAGCAGAGGATTCAAGTAGCCGGTAATAGGTGAGATGCATGATGGTACCTCTCAGGAAGCAAACGTTAATGTCTATGCAAGAATACTTTGACTATTCTAATTTGAAAAATAAAAAATAATGTTGTATAATTAAAAAATTATGAAATTAAATATGAATTGTAAATTATTAGAATTAATTATTATAATTACTATCAAAACTACAAAAAAAAAAATTAAAAACATTTTTAATATTTTTTAAAATATTATTTATCTTAATTTTGTTCTCAACATTTAATTTTTTTTTTAAACATTTATCTTTTTCTTCGGCTGCTATCATTTTTTTTTAATTACCTGATAAATACTCGCAGCCTTTTAAACGAGGAAATATTTGTGTTAGCACGCCTGCAGCTTTCACAATCATGAGTACCTAATCACCGTAACCAGCTATCGTGATAAAGACTGTGCGGAGGGGCCGGTAAGGTTGTATTAAAATTTAACAGATAAAATTTAATTTTAAAATTTATATTAAAATTTATAAAAATTATTTACTATGTTAATATTTTAATATTATAATATTTTTTTAAAAAAATAAATAAAAATATTTATATATTATATTATTTTAATATATTAAATATTAACTATTGAATAATTATCCATAAAACTCATTGCATTTGTCTACCTTACTGACTGTTATAATAGAAATATATTTGGTAGTCAATTACTATAATTTATCCGTTCATATTTTTTTATTCTTTAATTCTTTTTCTCTTAAGAATATGTTAGGGTTACAATCAATTTGATAGTTTTATAATATATAGTTTAGTAGAAAATATTATTGAGAGCACAACCAAGTATAGGTTTTATATGGAGAAAAACAAATAACAATCTTAACATTAAATAATCAATATTTCCACCAAAAGCTGAAGAATATCAATGTCATTTTAATATATAAAAATAAGATTTAAATAATATTATTGCGTTTTCGGTTCCTGGTCTCTGTACGGATGAGGACTCGAATGCTGAGCAACACAAATATAACTTTCAGGTAGAAGGAAGAGAGAGAGAGACAATGACACGTAATATTTTTAAGTAAAAAATCCTCTTCTAAATGAGAGAAAAAAATCACGAAATTTTGAGTGCGAAAATAATTCCACTAACTAGGTGTTTTAGTACAAAGGGTGGAGAGTGGAGTGTATGATGACTCCCAATAATCACCCTTACAATCACAAGTGTTCTCTCAATTAGCAGTGTGAGTGACTTGCTTTTTCTCTCTCTTTGAGCGTAAATACAAGTACAGAAAGTTCGGTTCTTTGTTAGGTACATAGTGAATACTTATATAATGGTTTGAATCCTCCTACGTGGAGCACCCACATGGAGCTGGCGTATGCAGTGGATCCTACTACCAACTCTGTAAATTCATCTTGCCGTGTTAGAGACGCTGCGTGCATGCGGGTTGTGAGACGTCACTTCTCCATTAATCACACATGTTCTACAGGCCATCATTTCCTATGAAGATTGCATGTTATAGAGAATACGCGCGCATTTGTAAAAGTCAACCTTCTGAGCTGTCGTCCTGAGCTTCCTTTCCTACACTCATGTCGTCAGAGATATCTCAAAGTCCTCGTCCTTGATAAAGGATTTTGGCCTTTATCATGTCTGTGGATGTTTGGTGACAAATGTCTTCGGACTTCAACTGAGGGCTTGGTCAGCAATAAGTCTTCGAGTTTTCAGAACCATATCCTCGAGACTTTATTGGAGACTTTGGTCTCTTATGGAGTGTTCAAACCTCCCAAGCTAAGTCAGTCTCTCGGACCAACTTAGCTCATTGGGCTTCTTGGAACGTGGGCCTAAATCCTCGGGTCTTTAGAGCAGATTTAACCTCTTGGGCCATGGTAGCACCTTGGGCCTTCTATAGACTCGGACCCATTTCATAGAAATGGGCCTCTTCCAACTGGGTCTTGGGTATCAGTACCCATTATTAACCCCTATGCTAAAAGGTTTGAGTATCTTAACCTTTGGCATGTGCGATGACAAAAATGCCTCGGGCGACTTTGGCATTGATCTGATCTTTCAGAACCTTCTTTTTTATCCGCGGCCTTTTCCAAAATAGCTCAACCATAATCCATCTAACAAGGCGATTACAGTCTGATGATTGAGGAAAAGCGTCCGAAGGTATTGCTGGAACCAATGGCTTAAACAAATGTTGTCTATGGACTCTCCCTAGATCCGAGGCGTTGGCCTGCACCGTCAATTGGTGCATTAAATGCTGCCTTGGGAAGGGAATGGCACCATTGTCGACGACCCATGAGGAGACGACATGTGGCTTGGCAATTAATGAGGCGCGCATTTTTGAATTACACAGTCGTTTCAAAATCCTTTCCTTGCCTTCATTTCTTCGTCTGCAATCCTAAGTGTTTCCTTTTGAACTCTGTAGGCTTTCCTTGCTTAATCTTTCGTCTCCCATTTCTCTTATACTTTCCTTTTTCTTCAAAATCTCCTTCCATGGCTCTAGACGTAAAGGATATTACTTCTTCTCTATCTTTGGCAGACCACGAGGTCATTCGAGTGCAATACAAGATCTTGAGCTCGATGGCTATGGTAGTTCCTGCCGCTCACAAGAGGGCTTGCAGCCCACGTGACGGTTTTGCTACCGTATACGTAGTTCACCTCAATGGTGGCCTTTGTTTTCCCATTGATTTGGAGTTGTATCACATTATGATGGACCTCAAAGTTCCAATGGCGAGACTACAGCCAAATGCTGTTAGGTACCGTGTTTCTCTCTGCATCTTCTCTCTCTGACACAACAAAGTTCTTGATACTGTGGCGGTGAAGGTGATGTTGAGGTTTTCACATAGTCAGGACTGAATTGTTATAACTCCATGTCCTGAGTTCGTGAAAATTAGTGGTAGAAACCCTAATTTCACAAAAAAGTGAAAAGATAAGTTTCTCTCTTGGCATTCCTGAGAATTGGGTCATCCCTAATGAGTGGGGCAATGTAGAGCCCAATTTTTGCAAGGGTGCTTCAAGTAGTGAGAAAGCCACGGCCAAGGATTTAACGGACTTGGTGTTATCCAATCTTAGCTCCTTTAATGAAAATAAAAAGAACAAATAGTTAAGACCCGAGTACTTGGAGAAAGCCAAGTGGGAGCTTCAACTCGAGGACTCTGGTGTCCCTTTTGTTCCTCCGACAAAGAAGAAGCTGAAGAAAAAGCGAGAGACTCGGAGGATTGAGGAGTCGTCCGAGCCGACAAGGAAAAGCCGTC